>JAOEJI010515163.1:0-15903 GCA_025448255.1 Umimayanthus chanpuru
CTAATCAAAGGCTTTCCTAAATAAAAACGTCTTAGTAGCATTCTTAAAACTAGTAAGAGATTGAAGGTGCCTAATTGAGCCTGGTAAGCAGTTCCACAATTTTGGTGCCGCTGCACAGAAAACTCTATCACCTAATGTGGTACGAATTTTGCAGTTGGGGGGCTGTATATAATTCATTGTTCGATCGTAAGCTATATTTAGACAGATTCTTAAATGAAATGAGATTCTGAATGTAAACTTGAGCAAGGCCATTAAGTGCTTTAAAGGTCAGCAGTAAGATTTTAAATTCTATTCGGCATTTGACCGGTTACCAGTGCAGACTGCGCAGTAGTGGCGATAAGTGACTAAATCGTGCCTCCTGATAGACTAGCCTGGCTGCCGCAATCTGTACTCTTTGTAGCTTCTTAATTTGAATTGCTGGCGGTCCATAAAGGAGGCTGTTACAATAGTCAAGTCTGCTGGATATAAAGGCATGTATGAGGATCTCAGTAGTTCTCTTGGTAAGGTATTTCCTTATGCGCCGTAGGTCATACAAATGATAAAACGCTGCAGAAGTGGAAATATGGCTGTTCATTGACGGGGTTTCATCGAGCCATGCTCCAAGATTTTTGACAGGAGATAACGGAACGATCTCAGAGTCACCAGTGATGATGTGACTGATGTTTACTTTCATTAACTGCTGCCTAGTGCCGATAATTATGAACTGTGTTTTGTTGCCATTCATCATGAGTTTGTTCTTCAGCATCCACTTTCTTATGTCTTTGATACACCGTTCGATGGCAGCAACCGCTTCTGTTTGCCCGCTCGCGTCGTTGGGGCTGAAAGTGACATACAATTGTGTGTCGTCCGCATAGCACTGGACGTCAGGCAGATGAGATTTGATAATATCAAACAGCTCACTAGTGTAGATCGTGAATAGCAGTGGACCCAAGCATGACCCTTGAGGTACACCACTGTTAACCTCGAATTTCTCCGAGACGCAATCATTGACAGAAATCCGTTGTGATCTTCCGCCGAGATAGGACTGAAACCACGCACGTGCTGAACCACTCACACCCAGTTTAGAAGACAGTCGATTTAACATAATCTTATGATCGACTGTGTCAAAAGCGGCGCTCCAAACAGTACCACGACCTTCATGATGAAGACATAAAGGAAATTCCGGCAAAAGAGCTGGAGCAGGCAGAAAATGAAAAAAACATAAAAAATGCATGGAGGTTTATGGAAGAAGTGAAAGTGTGGATTGATGGCGAGCCAGCACCGAAACGTTTCTTGAATGCCATTGTATCAGAGAAGCCTGGCGAGGAATTCTCTTGCAACAAGAAATATCTTTCGAAGCATAATGGCACTTCTAAATCGAAATGTCATGAGGTGCCTGGGCATGCATTTTTCAACAAAGTTCAGATATTTTTTGAGTCGCACTATGATAAAGGAGAACTTTACATGGAATTCCTAAAAGGAGACTGCTTGCAGAAAGATTGTGAACTGTACATGTGTGATGCATGTATGTAAAATGAGTGGATATGTCCTTCAACGAAACGCACACCATGCCCTTATCCAGACGCCACAAAGCTCCCATCAAATCATTACCTGAAAATGAAAATACACCTACCCACTCAGACGATGGAAGCCCAAGAGAAACAGATGATTACTAGTGCCCAACTACAGAAACATTTCTTTGCATGAAAGATAATCTGTGGTGACAGTGAGAAAATTGAGGAGTTCTCTAAGAAGTACGTCGTGCATGTTAATATAATTAATGAATACCTGGAGCATCTTACCAACATAGAAATGCAGAAAAAGTGCGCTCCAAGGAGAAGCACCAGGCAAAGATCGACTAGCTAAACAAAGGCTATCATGACTATGATTGGAAGCACCTATGTCAATCAGAAAAGCTAAGAAGCTCAAGGTTGGTGAACTTGAGAATAGTATAAACCATCACAGCTTTTTAAAGAGAAGGCTGAAATCCGAGAAGCTTACTGTAATCTCAGTTCACATCAGCAAATGCATGTGCGAAAAAATTTTAGCTGAACCTAATGAATCATCAGAATTGCGAAACTCTGACCCACTGTCAGATTGTTTGGACAGCGAGTTTTCTAAATTAAACTGAGAACGATGTGCTCCTCGAGTTTGGTGATTCAAATGACTCAAGTGGTGATGATAATTGTATAGTACAGGAGATGGGGGAAACCAGCCTTCAGATTGGGCATCAATGCAAGTGATGTGGTGAACAGCAGTGGTAGAAAAGTTATTCATTTAGTATCATTGGATGTTGCGCCATTCAAGCCGGTAGAAGTGTGATTGTGCACATGGACAAAGGTGCTGCAATTAATTGTAAAAGTGGGTTATTTGTAGTCTGTTGTATAAAAATAGATGACAATGAGCAGTTAATACATGTATATACTCTTTTTAATAGGTAATTTAGTCGCAGGGGGGGGGGACAAAAAAGCTCGTAAAGTGCAAGGAGAGGGTCACTTACTTGAACACCTTAGGAAGTGGGAGGGTCAGAATATTTTACCTTGCTGTTGATGAGGATTCCTCCGCCCCCTCCCTCTCCTAAAAAATGAATGCTCCCTAAATTCATCAGAAGAGAAATTTCTGAGCTTATCCAGTAGAATAACAATACACTGTTCTTAGTTGCAATTCTGAAAAATGTAAAAATAAAACAGCATCCCAAAACAAAGACAAAAAAATTACGATTGAATGTAAAAGACCAGGTTCGATTCAAACATCATTTGAATAATGACGGACGTCGAACAGTGACTGCATTTTTGTGGTACCCAGGTCTTGCCCCATCATAGAACAAGGACAATTTCGCCCTCCCAACTTCCCCCCACCCTTGGAGCGAACATGAGCCGACCACCGGTACTGCCATGAAAAGTGCACCGAGTAGTCGCGCTTTTTCGTTTTCGGCGCACGAGTTCTACACTGTACTCGCACTGTGTTTGATCAAACACGTGCAGTTTTTTGTTCACCCCTTCGATAACAGCTGCTTTCACAACGTGGGCGTCAAAGTGGTAGTGTCTTCCACTAGCCGCATGCAGTGCAGGTTTTCAATGCCTATAGGGGATGCAATAGTGACTTTGGCGTCATTGTCAAACAAATATATTTTATGAAATTTCTGGCTGTTGTCAGCATAATGACCGACTGGAAACTAAATGCGTTCCAAGTTAGTTTAGGTCAACTGAAATAGGGTGGAAATTTCCCCAGTGATTTGCTACAGTTTAGATCTCGAACTGAGAAACGAGAAAGAGAATATTCCAGAACAACAACGTATATTTAAAGCAAATACTTGAGCTCCCATTTTTGTCAATAGTATCAAGGGTTTAAATTTTATAAATTGAAGCAGTTTACCTCTACTAATGCCCTGATAATTATTTTGTTTTTTTCATGTGCTGAAAAAGACGTACCGTAAAATTAAACACGTTGTTTATAGTCCGTTAGTTAACAAGTAATATGTTGCAGCGAAAGAAGAACCAGACAATCTTGAACCAGATATGCCTAGGACCGGGCCTAGGACACTTGATGTTCCTTGTCAAATTCGTTTTGTTTATGCATATTTCGCTAGTAAAAGTATGTTGTTAATGAAATGGATGGATGAATAATATACTTTCCGAAGACTGACTTCTGTGTATCATGTACCTGTTGAAAAATCAGAAGCCGTAGTAGATATTTGAATCTGTTTACTTTCTGAGGCATTTAAAGAAAGAGCTGAGAGTAAAGTTCTCTTTGATTGATTGGTTTGGTCAAGATGTCCTTCGTCTCCAAACAAACAAACAAACCGCAGTGTTGATCATGTCAACTTTTGCGTATTAGCCATAGTCAGCCGTAGATAGTTAAAAATTCATGCAGTTTCCTAGTAAATATTGAGAACACGAGTGACTGTTTTGCTTTTAAATATTGCCCACTTTTCGCAACGCTGGATTTACACGTTTAAAAATGTATATTGTAAACTTGATCAAGCTGGTATACAGGTGAAGATGAGAGCTTGCATGCAAGCGACAGTATTCAAAGTGAAAATACGGATTGATTTTTGTAAAACATATGTTAAGTTCTATTTTCTTTACTCGTTTTAAGGAGAAGCAAAAGCGAAATTGTGTCCATTCTTGCTGATTTAAAGACAAAAAAGAACCCACCTAATATGAAAGCTTAATTTTCAGAATAAAAGTACCTCAGGTTGCCGGACACAAATATAAAATTATCTGAACCTTTCATGCAGGAAAGAAAGATGAATACGATTAAAAAAAAGAGCTCGAGTTTTCGAGAAGGAAGATTGATTGTTTTCTCTTCTCCATAATTTGATCCGGCAAAGCTTCCCGTACAAACAATTCCGCTTTGTAATGAAAGGAACTCTTTTCACAGCGTGGTTGTAAAAATTTGCATTGACATTAACCGTAGGTGCTTTTTTATCTTTCTTCAAATATCGAGATTAGGCTGTAGTTGTTCAACATCTGTTTTTGAGAGTCCAAAATCTTTTTAGTCAAGAAAGACAGAATCGTTTATAAATGTAACCTTGAACTACAATAACGCAGCAACACCTGCGATAAACTTGTGTTTTATCAGGGTATCAAGGCTGCAAAATCATTATTTCATTTTTCCTTGGACTCCAAATTTTGTGTTGTTGTTTGTTTTCTAAGTCCGCCCTAGCAATCTGTCACTGAAGTCAGCAGTACGATTGAGCGGTTTTTATTTGATGATATTAGTCGAACCGAACACGAACCGAGTTTCCCCGGCAATCTACGTTGTTCTAATTTTCAATTTTAAATACTAAATTAAAGATGGGAAAATAGAAACAGAAATTACGGTTGAACGTAAATTAATAAGTTCGATTCAAACATCCAACGAATCCATTTTTGTGGCACCCAGGTCCCCTCCTGCATCACATGGGACTTACAAGAGCGGACCGCTAATTTCGCCCCATCCTGGGAATAAACAAGTTATGGTAGGAGTCTGGTACTGCCCTGAATTGCAAGCCGATAATTGGTGCATTTTTATTGTGATTTATATTGTGCCCGCGTTGTGCTTGGTCAAACACGTGCATGCGGTTTCTCGTGCACCCCTTCGATTACAGCTGCTTACAGATCTGCCGGAGTAACATTTTCAATGCACATAATACTTCGCTTCTAGTTCACAATAGGCGTTTATATTGTATAACTTTTAAGTTTAACTTATTGTGTTTGTCAGATTCAAAGTGTTGATTTGTTCCATGCCATCCAGGTTTGGGAAATTGAAGAGAAGTATGTGGCATGAAACTTTTTTTACAACAATGTCAGCTGATAGTGGTTTAAAATATGTCTGTGGTCTAACAATGCCAAATGTCAGCCATCTTGAATGAGAGCACTATGAAGTCAATTAGTAAAGAACTGAACAGTGACTGAAAGAAGCTTAGTGGAGTCTATAAGCGGCGCGGCGCTTATGTGGTGTAGAGACAGCGAATATGTTCTTCTTAGTTTATCTGGTTTTCCGTATTGAAATCTGTATGGGAAAATGAGTTGTCTTAAAACTCGAATTGCGTCGAGAGGTGGAATAGGGGATGCAATAAGGCCTTTGGTTTCATTGTCAAACAAATATATTTAATGGAAGGGCGAGACACTGTTGCCTGTATGACGAGTGGAAGTTAAATGGGTTTCAAATTTGTTAAGGTCAAATGGACGGAAATACAGTATCCCGAGTGATATGCTGCAGTTTAGATCTCCAAATGAGAAACGAGAAACGAATTATTTAACAGAAACAACAAAATAGAAATAGAAATACTTGAGCTTCAACGAAAGTATGAAATATTTTTAGTTAAAAAGCTACTTTACCTATACTGATACCCTGATAATTATTTTGTTTTTCATTTGCTTGATCAGACCAATAAAATCGAACAAATTGATCATTGAACAAAAAATTGTTTTAGTGAAACAAGAACCAGTTAAGCCCGTAACACTTTTTATTCCTTTGTCTTTATTCGTTATCAGCTACGTCCTTGTTTCACCTGTGAAACTAGCCAACGTTCATGAAATGGGTGAATAACATGCTTTTTGTGGACAGTGCGTCTTGTATCAGCTGAAATTGTATTTAAAAATATTGAAATTAGTTTGCTTACTACAGTTTAAAGAAAGATATTTTCTTAAGCAAACAAACCGCAATGCTTAAACTTTGCATCAGCCGTAAAGAGTTAAAAATTCATGCAGTTTACGAGTAAATATTGAGAACAAGAATGACTATTTTGCTTTTAAATATCGCCCACTTGTCGTAACTCTTGGTCTACACATTTCAAAAAAAATAAATATCGTAAACTCGGTCAATCTGGTACAAAGATCGAAGGAGAGAATTGCATAGAACTGATACTATTCAAAGTGAGAGAGAGAAAATGAAGGTTTTTTCTTAAACATATGTTCTGTAAATGTTTTGGATATATGTTTAAGTGAACGTGTATCCATTCTAACTGGTTTTAAGACAAAAAAACCCAATTCAATAAGGTTAAATAAATATCATAAATAATTTGCAAACTCTTTCATGATATTGGTCCCACACTATTTTGGGGCTGCTGGACACGGTAAGTATAAAGTTATCTGAAAATTCCAAAAAAAATAAGATGAATGAGAACTAACAAAAGATAGCTTGAATTTTCGAGAAGGAAGATTCCAGCTCACAATTGTTTTTTCTTCTCCATAATTTGTTCCGGAAGCTTCCTATACAAACAACTCCGCTTTGCAAAATACGGAACTCTTTTCACAGCGTGGATGTAAAACTTGTCAATGATATTAACCACAGGAGCTTTCTCTTCCTTCAAATACCCAATATTAAGCTGCAGTTGTTTAACATCCGTTTTTATAAAGTCGGAATCATTTTTGTCAAAAAAAGACAGAATACACTTGTAAATTTAATTTTGAATTACAATCATGTAACAACACCTGCGATAATCTTGTGTATTATCAGGGTATCAAGGTTGCAAACAATTATAATTGTTTTTTCCTTGAACTCAGAATTTTACATTAGTTTTCACTGACCGTGTGTGTAATTACGAGTGTAATTTTCTTATACAGCCTGCCAAAAATCTCAAAATACTCGTAATTAATGATGTGAGACGTTTTATTAGTCGAATACATCTTGACATTATTCAAATAAACGGTGTTCAAATGACAGCTGACGAAGTAAACTGTTGCAACATTAATCACAAATAACCGCTCTTACTTTTCAAAGTGATATTTCTTTTTCTTCCACACTTTACTCACCAATACCATGACGGACTCGAGCAGTGAACATTCAAACAACTTCAGGGTAAAAAAAATAGTGTCTCGTACAAACAGAAAAAAGCAGATGGTATTCATTTGGTGATGTTGTTATACAATTTTCTATGTTTTTATAGTTCTCGCTGCCATATCTTTTGTGATCTTTAGTTTCGTTTATATTTGTTGTCAAAGTTATGCAAATTGCTGAAAGCATAATCATTTTATCGGGACGAGTCAAGCATCCGCAACAGTAATATTTGCATTTTCACACACCGTTCACAAAGTTCCGGCCTGGAAACACTGAGAGTGAGGTAGGATTTCTAGAAAAAAAAACCATTTTATTTTAGTGTTATCAAATTTCGTGTGATAATATTTTGTGTTAAGAAATTTCAAATTATTTCAAACGGTCAGTTTTGCCAGTGAGAAACTGACAAGCAATTACTGTTCTTGACGTAACTGAAATTTTGGTAAATGACAATTTTTTGTTTCTGGAACAAGGAAACGTTTTTTGACACAAGCACCATTTTTAGCTGTGTAAATAGATTTTTATTTTACTAAACATTGCAGCTTATGTGGATTTACGTTGTTAAAGTCAGTGTTAAACTCGTTGTTCTATAAATGCATTGACAAATTTTTTCGAAAATGCTCACTGCGATTCATTAAAAGTTGGAGCAGTAAGTTTAATGTTAATATTGAAAAAAGAGAGAGCGGTGCAACTTTCTTTTTGACTTTGGTAAATAGGCGAAAGTAATGCATTTGGGTATATCAGTATGAACTTAGTTAGATGTTGGGAAAATTTTATTTTTTAAAAAGTGCATGCATTTATACACAGACTTCCAAAATGTATCAAGAGCATTTTTGAGAATACTTGAAGCTGAGAGCCAAGGAACGTTAAAACCTCAGCATAAAATATACGTTCTTATAGTAAAACTAGAGTGTACGCAAGATAGCTTGCCCTGAAAATAAAATAAAATGTATAAACTAGCGATGAAGTTACAGGAGAACCCGCAAATTCCTCCTTTGTAGTATGTCTACAATTAAAAATATATCCAGCATTTATATAAATTATTTTAGTTTAGCAAATCCCCCTTAGTTTTAGCTTCTCCTAAATTGATTTCGGCTTAAACGGCCTTGCACTTATTTATTTTTTTTGGCTTTTATTATCTTAAGCTCAAGAAAATTCTGAAGATGAACAAAAACACGATTAATGCTATTAAAGTTGTTTCCAGGCTGTTCAAGCATTTAGCTGTGTTTAAAATTTGTTGCTTGAAATATCGGTACTTTTCGGAAAGTGTCGTAACAGCTGATGCTCTTTATATGGTCAAGAGCTCCGTCAATTACTTCAACGGTTTCAATAAGCTCTTCAAGTTTGCGAATTTACAAAACAATTGAAATGGAGAGACGCTTCATTAACAGATCTTTAAACTTTTGGCATTGGGCCTTACGCAATTGTTTCAAAATATAAAGTCTATATTTACTCTAGCAAAACGTGTGTCTGAGCCACAGACAAATATTTTATCTTTATAATACAAAATTCAAGTATTCCGGTATTTTTAGAAATGATTTGGTTATATATAAACAAAACTTAAAGATTTCAATTTATTTGAGATTTTTATACCATCTCAGAAAGAAATTCCCTTTTTTCTATGTTTTTCATCATGGTGCTTTTTATGTATTAAAAGTGGATTGTACGACATAAATGGTTCGGTTTGGTTTCGGCATCTTTTCAAAATCTAGTTTTCAAACAAACGATGTGTATAACATTAACATAACCAAAATATTCTGACTTCTTTTAACAACCACCCATTTTTAATGTGCTAGTAAACTCTGAAATCATCATGGAGGAAAATACTAACACTTTTTCCCTCTACAAAATGACGTGCTTCGGTCAATTTCCCTTCAAGTTTTGGCATATACATTACCCCCTTCCCCCTTCCCCTGTATTGAAATTACAAGGACATTTTGAAAAGTGAGAAAAATTATTTGGTAAAACTCAGGAAAGCCGAAGCCAGACAAAAAATGTAATCGTGTGATCAAAACCAGAATTAAACTCGGCTTCAGTTTATTAATTTTATTTGTATCAAGCAGAACGGCAAGTATTGAAAAATAAAATATTTACATAAAGTTAATACAATACAATTAATTAAATACACATTTATTTACTGACTGCTTTGATGTTGGAAAAGTTTAGATGATTTACTAAATTTGGAAGCTTTTCATATCCTGGCCATCAACGTCTTTAGCAGAACTTAGGGATTCAAGGATTGAGAAGATTTCCTTAAAACTGAAAAGAAAAACTACGGCTGATGTGAAGTAATCCGTTTCTGTGAGTTTAACGTTTTCCAGTCGAAGATTTTGCGAAATTTCTTTTATGAACAGAACTAACACAGCAAATATTAGTAGCATTTAATTGAAGTTTATTAACTCAGCTGGTGACTTTTGAGCTCATAATGTTTTAAGAGAACGCGAAGCATTTTAAGCACGCACTCCCCCACATTACAACTTCTATTTTTGTTACTGAGTAGAGTCTCCTAATCATTTGCAAACTTTCTGTATGATTCAAATGAAAGAAACTGCTTAATGGTAATTTCGAGTGTTCATAACGCCGTCTATTCTTCGAACAATTGCAAAACCTTTTAAACATACATATAGTTTCAATAATTAATTTGAGTGAAATAGAAAAAGAGCTTTGACCCAATCAACATCGACTGCCTAATTAAGCTACGAAAAATTTCATCAGTTCTTGATACGTACAAACGCTCATTTTCACTGAAAATTTCATTTTTCACTTAAAGTCTTTTTCCCTTAACATCGAGAAGAGGTTCACTCCTGTGAGTAAGTTAACAACTAATTTAAAATATAGTTATATTTTATTTGGTAAAAAGTCTAGCAGTAGTAGTTGAATCTAACGTAGGGTCTGACTTCCTTCAAAACTCGCTGAATTTGAAAAACTGAAATTCACAACAATCTCACATATGTGTTATTGTATTTTAGTAAGTCATATGACTTTATTGTTCTGGTTTCATCGACAACTCTAGCTATACTTAGAAGTATATATACATGTATTTTTTAGAAACAATTATTTGCGGGTTCAATTTGGTGAATCTTCATACTCTTAGATGTAGCCGCTACAAATTTAATCTCATTTGGTTTGATGTTAGGCTGACTAGAGCAAGCATATCGGACAAGCAGGTGATGGGATGAAAAAAGCTTTTGTAATGTGGCAATTTGGACGAATTTCATGTCATTAACAGCGACCAAACTTGAAGCAATTACATCGGTTATGCCGCACAACTTGACTTCAGTCAAAACATTTTCGCTTTTTGAAAAATTGCTGATGCTGGCGCATAACGTCCCCGTTATACAGATTTTTTGGAACTCAGTGCTGTATTTCCTTCAATTTTCTTTTATATTTCAGTCGAAACACTTTTATTGCTGAGTAATGCATTTCTTGTTAACAAAGGACATCCCTTACATAATTATTTCTGATTCGAATTGTCTACAAACTCGGCCTGATAGCGCTGATTGACGAAGTATATATTATAATCTATAAACCCATTTCTTAGGAATACAAGACAATGCGACTCGAGTTTGCCAAAACATTACTGATAACACTAAATTTCAGATGAAGTTCATAATCAACCTGCATGCGGTTCATGATCTCCTTCCGACTCATGAATAAATGGTACTTTGGAGTTTGGTTTCAAAGTTTAAAAGTTAAGAAAGAAGCAACTATATAAAATTAAACTTTTCAGTAGTTTCAGTAATAAGTATAAGGCCACACCACTTAAAATTTTGTTTCTTGAACCCGGCGGTTTAATTTTTGCTAAAATGCTGAAAAGGGGGGTTTCACAAAAAAGGCTTGGATTTCATGGCGGCCATCTTGGATATTTTAATGATATCAGTAAAAGATCGTATTTAACTCAGAATTAGTGAGGAACTGTTGAACTGAACTTTAGTTACCAAAAAACTGTAATTTCACAATAAGAAATTAAAATTATACATATAAGCATTTAGAACAGAACAGATATGGAACAAAACAATACACTGTAGAGCAGAACAAAACAAAACAAATTTAAACAAAAAAGAACTGAACAAAAAAATTAGAGTAAAATAGATAAGAGTAGAGTGGACTGAGTTGAATAGAAAAGAATAGAGCAGAGGAGAGGAGAGGAGAGTAGAGTAGAGTAAAGAAGAGTAGACTGAGCAGAGGAGAATATCACTGATCTAATGAATCATATCATACCATATCATATCACATCTAATCGCACTGTTTTGAGTCTGTAATCGCACTGTACTGTTTTTGACAACCAATCGCAAAGCAGAAAAGTTTGAAGCGGTCAGTCGATTCCAAACCTTTTAAAGCCAAAAATAATTATCTTTTTAAGCGAAAGGAAATGCTTTAAATAGAAATTGGTAATTGAACCTCATGTCGTGCAATTTTGGTCTGAAATTATACGTGTGATGTCAGAACAAATTGCACTCCACACAGTTTAGTTACCATTTTATATCATATTATACTATACTATATCATCAGCATTATCATATAAAAATTATCATATCATATCTATCATGCCATATCATACATACCATGTCATGATATCATATCACACCATGCCATACCATACAATACTTGTATGTAATCGTGCAGGTTTTTGCTTGATTCGGGGAAAATATCAGGGCGAGTTTGGTCGAGTTTTAATTTGGCGAGACCGTATTTTTTGCAGCTGACTTTCAAGAGAGAAACCAAACTGTCTGTGATTTGGTTTGAAATCACGACAATGTTGCGATTTCGTGGAAAACCACAACAGTAATCTGTATTGGCTGAAATCATTTCAGGGATGATAACATACCATAACAAACGGTATCTGTCGATTCACATAAAGACTGAAAAACACTGCATGATTGTAATAGCAAAATACTGTATACAGCTATTTCAAAAGAGGTTGTCATGAGCAATAGCCGATACTGGAACCGAAAGGAACTTTGGGTAGAGTCATAATAAATGATAACGCACCCGCGAAGGTTGTTACTGTATGGCCGAAGCATTATGATGAACCTGCACTCTATATTTTGCAAAGTCAGTGCTAACAGTAATAAATTATTTGTGCTGCTTCAACCCCATAGTTCCTTTCGGTTCTAGCATTGACTATTAACTATGACAACCTTTTTTGAAATAGCTGTATATGAATGTGACAGGTTCGAACACGCATTTGGCAAAAATCCGTTTCTGGCGAACGTTTATTAACTAAAATCTAAAATTTACATGTTAAAGCCCATACTTTGTTAATATAATTGTCAAATAAATCATGGTAGTTGAACTGAGTGGAGTGCAATTTGCTAGTATAGGATAATGGAATTTTCGTGTGCTTAGAATTTTGGTTAAATGGATTTAAATTGTCATCTTTTTACTTACGGTCGTTGCCGCCAAAGCCAAACTCCACTAACCCTCCTGTTTTTTTATTCAAGTTTGGACCCATTTTCAATTAACTATCTGGCAAAACATATTGGTTGAGTCACTGTTGTCTCTTTGCTAACAACAACAATTCACGTCTCAAAAACTGTGGCAGCAAACATATGAGTGGCTTTTCCTTACTAAGTAATCTTATTCTTAAGTAAAAGTACGTTTCACTCAAATTCATAATTAGGTCTTTTTTCTTTTATTTATGATAAATTGGTAACAGGACATAAATGATCCAATTCGTGATTAAACAAATTGAGCTCCCGCTTTGCGGTCATCCAATTAGTTTCTTATCACTCTTATGATTGCAGGCCAAGTTGGAATCCATTCGGTCCATTTGTATTTCATAACACTGAAATATTTTTATGCAACAATTCTCGCATAACGCAACAATTCCTGCATAAGGCGCCTTCTTATTTCTATAAAATTCTTGCCTGCGTATGTGATTTACATTTTTGACTGTGTATATTTAAATAGAGATAAATAGAAAACAGTCTAGTTATGTATGATCTTCTGAAAAGATTGCAATTCGTAACCCAAGTTTGACTTTGTTTGTAATTGTTCTTAGCATTACGACGAATTTGAGCTCCAGAATGTTTACGGAGGTTCATTTGATAAAATGTTGTACCACTGAGATCTATAAGTAATTGAAAAATATCGTCCGTTACACCAAAGAACTGCTGTTGCCAATAATTTATCATTTGTCACAAATATTTGGGTGCAGCTGAACCAAAACAAATTATTCCCCAATAAAGTAATTCAACTTATTTATTTACCTCAATTAGTGAAGCATTATAGATGCTGAAAGCTGATAAAATATCGCTAGTAGAAAACAAAGTTATCAGTATTTGACATACTTTGTACGTCAAAAAGATCTATATCTGAAAGTAAAACAATTTTTAACAATGTGTTTTACGGTATGTTTTCTCGTATCATTAAGTGTTGTCATGCAATGTAAAGTTTTATATCCAGTTACGACGTACACCAATATATCACTGCATCTAGTTTTAGGTATTGCTAAATACTCCCATATTTTGTATCCATGAACTAAACGTGCTTCGAACCGAATAAAAACAGAAAGCGATTGCCCAGTTTATCTTACTATTAAATCTCAAAGATAAGAGTAATAAAATTTGAAGACAACTAAACGAAAACATTGTTAAATCAAACTTAATTGAACTTTATTAGAAATGAAAACCAACTGCTATTTGCCATTGGATCAGAAATAACAAACACCTGAACAATTATTGACCCCCATGGCCAGTAGTGAAGTCCTATTTGGTATAAGTATAACGAGCGCGAGGTTATCTCCCTAATATATATATAGTACGCTCTTGTTCTAGAAGCATTCACAGTTCAGATAGGTTTACAAGCAACGGTTAACGTAAATTTCATACGTTGGAAAACCAAAGAAGGCAAAATGAAGCAGATAGTCGTCTGCCTGTTCCTGTTCTGTCTCGTCGCGAGTCTTGAAGGAGCTAGCCTAACCGAAAAGCGGGGCCGACAGCGACCTCGGCCGAGTCCACTCAAGCTGGCTGCAGCACAGGTTGGTCCCGACTAGTTTTCATAATATTTTAAGGCCGGTTTCCACTTCAGCAAATTCGGTCGCGCGAACCGGTACGTATCGCATGCTCTAGCATTGAAAAGAAGCAATCTGATTGGCTTTCGCTCGTCCTGGTCGCGAAAAAGTTGAACTTGATTCAACTTCCAGAACTGACCGCGCGTTCGCCAGTAAACGCTCGCTTTCAGCTTGGATTTCGAGCTGTGCGTGCCCTGATGGCCCATCGCTTGGTCGCGCGGTCGAACTCGCCGAAGTGGAAACCGACCTTGATACTTATGTTGCAAAACGTGAGACAACTTTAGGCCATAGAAAAGACTGTTGTTACGACTGAAAAGGATTACATTAAAATGTGTCTTTTTGTTCCTCAAGGCGATTCATACATGTGAAATTGGATGGAGCTTTTAAAATTTACATTTTAAAAAGGATTAGTATTGTAAAACGTATCGTTTTAAAGATAGCTTACATTTATCTACAGTGTTAATTCATTGTAAGGCACAGTTCTTGTCAAATATTTCAGTTTATATCAAAACCTTCCAGGAGCCCATCAACAGGAACCTCTATCTCGTATACTATGCCTTGGAGTCAACCCTTTCCTGAGTAGATTTATTTGTAGAACGGCTCTCAGGGGAGTTTTCGCACGCACACAGTTCAAAGACCCAATCAAAACAGAGCTAGATAGAGTGTATTGTTTTACGTCATATTCCCTCATGATCTAGCACTTTTTCTACGCTGGCCATCGTTCTAAAAATAAAGCTACTCGGGAAAGGGTTGAGTCAAGAAATTAGTGGAGATAGAGGCTCCTGTTGATGGGCTCCTTAACCTTTCTTTTACAACCAGTAGTACACAGAGCTGTATGAAAATTAAACTAAGAATTATAGAAAATTTCTAACTGTGAGTAATTAACACTCATCGTGTTCCAACAAAAATGTTTGTGACCGAGGGGGGCCTTGGGTCAATTTTTGCTGGGTATGTGTCCCTTGCCTCTCAGAACCCCTACCCCAATATAGTCTATTCTGCGACCAATTATAGACCCCATCTTAGTCACTTTGGGGCAAATGGTTAATGTTTAAGTTGTGATTTCAAGAACGGAATTCAATGCGAGCCGACTGTTAAATATTAAAACACAGCAGGAACCATTTTTAACCGCGAATCTTCCTATCTTTAATTCCCCTGCTTACCAGAATTTTCTTATCCCAGAAATCTCGAAAATGTGCTACCCCACTTTAGTAACCCTACTAAAGAATTTAACCCCATTATAGTCAATCCCGTTGTGAAAACGCAGCCCCATCCAGCGGCACATCCCTATTAACCTTTTACTAGGAAGTAACCCCCCCCCCCGGGTTTTGTGATCAGAGTGTAATGTAATTAAGGATGGGAGAAACCTGGGCGAAGGGATTTTTTATTTCCTATAGGGTGGTTCGTTCTTTGGCTGGGTTTCACGCGGGTTGCAACTTTTAACTGCCATGATTCGTACGACAAGAATTTGTTTCGTTTCTTAAAACTAGACAGGAATACTATTAAGGTTACCGTTCGTATTGGAACGGATCAAAATATCGAAATTGAGATTTTTGCAGATAATAAATATACATTAAATGAACTTTTAGTAACAAAAATTGTTTTTCAATACGTTTAAGAGTTTGCGAGATATGACGAACGAGAGTTTT
>JAOEJI010516272.1:0-12001 GCA_025448255.1 Umimayanthus chanpuru
GGATTTCAAAGTTGAAAGTTTTGAAAACACCGTTTTTGCTCGTGTGAACAACAAAGACGGATGTTTTTGAAAACGCTGACGTCATGTCTAATGAAGGTCCGTAGGGTTTGTTTTCGTATAGTTTCGAAACTAAATAATAGTCTGGATATACTTTGACTTCATTGCGTTTTCGTGTGAGAACTACGTATAGATATGTATGTTCAGGGCCTCAGAAAAAACCAATGCAATCAGATCCGTCCACTTTTGGGCAGACAGCATTGACATAGTTTTCAAACATACTAACGCCTTTAAAATAAAGAAACATTTATTCTTTCGCATTTACCACTGGGAACGTAACGGGTGAGACCGAACATCAGATGCTTGAGAATGAAATCTGAACAAGACAACAAAGCATTACACCTTTGAAAGGTCCTGTAACTTCACGAGTTGGATATTGTGAAGAATACGCCCCCCAAGATACATTTAGCGGTATGGGGGGCGTATTCTTCACACGAGGTTTTTGCCCAAGCGAAAACTGACACAGCGGTATAGTACAATCAACGAAACATATTTACATTTATATACATATACACAATGATATGAACATGCACTTTTAAGCATTAAAAGTAACGCTTTATTTATCTGAACGTTTTTTAACTCTCTGGGGATTGCTTCTGACCTCGTGTGTCTTTTTCAGCCCGCCAACATCATCCTGACGAAAGACTACAAATTCAAGTTAATCGACTTTGGCTGTGCTCGCAGACTTACCAAGGAAGACGGGGAGGTTGGAGGAATCGTAGGCAATCCTGAATTCACTGGTGAGCCGAGTACAACTTTGAAAATGCTGTGTGATTTTGATGAGTTTTCTTATGCATCAACGACCACCGGTGTCTACATTTGTTTGTATGTCTGTTAACGTTTGGACCTTTTTTTTCTTGTCTCCTGTACTTTGTGACCTCATTAGTATACGGACTGTTTGTATCACATATTTTATATCTTCTCTTGATCTTTATCTGAAAGTTGACCTAGTTTGTTTCCGTGTCTGGCTGTCAGATCCTAGCATTTTCAGGTTTTTCAGAGGTGATCTCTCCGTCCATCCATGTGTGCGTCCGTCTCTCCGCTTCTCTGTCCACATTATGCTGTGTGTTGAGTTTCGAACCTGCAAATACAGAAACAGTACCGCGATTTCTTCGATCATATAAAAACGTTGATGTCTTCACTATCACGCAACCGCCGTCATTCAAAAAAAAAATAAGGAAGAACCACGGCGCTGCCTGCCTTGCGTTATGTATGCGTGCATGTGTGCCTGAGTTTGTGTATCGTTATGTATGCGCGTGTAAGTGCCTAAGCTTGTGTGCGCGAGTGCTTGCGTTCGTGCGTGCGTGCGTTTATAGTCTACAAACCAGACTTGCTAACATCCTGCGTTTTCACCCGTAGCTCCCGAGATGTACAACTACGAGAACGTCCACTGGGGAGCTGACATGTGGAGCGTGGGCGTCATGACCTACATGTTGTGAGTAACCTAACCTGATGGATGTACGGAACCTCTGTATAATGTATTTGGCAAAGATTTGAATACACCTCTAAGAGTTTCCTTTGGGTGTGAGTTAAACCAAAGCTGTTGTGAGTTGGTGAAAATATTACTGTCTCGGATGAGATTTTCACTGACTCATCACAGCAGTGGTTTCACCTCTGTGATGAAGATTGGCATTAGTCCTCTAGAATGTTTCATGTCCCGATGTAAAATTCGTCTGATACTTTAACGCGACTGGCAGGTTATTTCTGATAATAGACGAGTTGAGGCTTTCCAACGTCTGCTGTCGTACAGCAGAATACATAGGAGTCATCCGGTATCAATTTTATTTTCTGCTCTGGGGACCGTTCATTCTCCCGAGTGGGCTGCGACGATTGAGGTAGCGGAATTCGAAAAACGGTTATCCGGCTTTTTGGCACTTTCCCGTTCAGAACATCTATTGTTCGTTAAGTCTGAAGTTAGGGAGACAAAATCGATTTGGTTTTGAGAATACGGCCTTCTACTTCGCGAGAGGCGATCTTTTGACCAGCAGAACAACTAACCTAAACTTGGATTTCAGTCTCTCAGCTGTTCTTAAGCTAAATGATTTATATTTTGTTGGACCTTTAGGGCCTTTGCAGCAAAATGAATGGCATTGAAATTTTTGGCGCACGGGAATAAATCACAAAACAGCAGTGTTTTGCGTTCTCTTCTCTCGGGTCGGTTAAATGTGTAAAGGAGAAGGACATCCAAGACAAAGGGGTATCTGTAAGCAGTGTATAGCTATAGTGTTTATCGGGGATCATTCCGTCGAACCTCCCAGCTTCAAACAATGTCTAGAACATGCACAAAGTATCTGACTAAATATGGTGTTTCACGGAGCCTTACATATAAATTTCTGCAACTTGCTTTAAGGAATGTCTCCGAACCAAAATCATCTTTATTACCATCACAAAATACTTCGACTGTACAAAAGGTGCGGTATAATTGGCCCAGTATTTCCTAACTGGGGGTGGAGTGGGGGGTGGAGGCGGAGCTTGCTCCCAGATGTCTTCGCAACCTTAAACTTTACTGATTTATCTGGATAGCTAGATATTTAAATGTTCACATGTACATAGTTAGGACAAGGAATCGATTAATAAAGCAGCTTTTGAAAAAGTACGATTTGGGGGAGGGGGGAGAACAGAAAAGATGGTTTCCAAATGAGAGGGCCACGCCCTTTCACGCACAATGAACCGTCCCTTGTTCTGCGGGTTTCCTCAGTACCAGATGTTAATAAGTCACTTTCAGACGAACTTCACATCCCTACCCTAAAACGGGCATTATCTATCCAGACAGTTTAAATGCATTTGGTTTGTGTGAAGGGAAAGTATGACCCTGCATTAATATACCGACCGTATGGAGTTGTGGACTGATTGGAGGGTTTCCTTGTTCACAAGGCTGAGCGGGACATTGCCGTTCACTGGAGCGGACGAGGATGCAGTTGAGAAAGCTGTTGCTGATGCAAAATGGAGTTTTGATGCTAAGGCATTCTCGAACGCAACGGCTGAAGCGAGGGATTTCATCTCTAAGCTGCTGGTGAAAGTGGCCTCGTAAGTTGTTTCTGTTCACCTAATCCCGCAAGCAGGCAGTGCTCTACGGTGTTTAATAAAGGTTCTGATAGGGTCGTGGGGATTCGTCAAAATTAACTGTAATCATGAAGTACATTCTGATTCTGAAATCCTTAAAACGCGCTAAAAAGTATTCAGCCTCAGCCCAAGAAAAAATCAATTTTATTTTGTTTTATTTTAAAACAAGAGTATATATATTGAAGTATATCTAGTACAATGTAATGTCTGAACCCCAGTGAGTCAATTTTGTAGTTGGTTTATCAGTCAACTACAAACATTGAAGTATTTCTATGTTCAGTAAGATCGAGTTTAAAACCAACTTATTATTCCGGTTTCAACTCTTGTTTTTTTGATTATGCAACCTTTTTTCCAAACTTGCCTGCATCCAGACACGTGGCTTCTTTTTACCGAGGATCCAAAGAGATCATTTTGAATATACATCCATCCATCTCTCTGTCTGTTTGTCATACTGTCCAAAACTCTCTTACTAATTCTTGCAGCAACAAAAATTTATACAATCACAGTTTAGTAATTTCCACTTGGCTGCTCTCCTATTATTTTGGTACTCGTGGCAGTTTATTAAGTGCTAAGACACTGTGATATTGGTGCTTGTTCAGTCATGGGAGTATTTCTAATTTCTTAGCTGTAATGAGTGGAAGGAATGACGCCACCTTGTGTGACACAGCAAATATTTGTGTAGTTTTATTTTAAGAAGTTAAAGTTTCTCTTCCTAACTTATTTGCAGAGATTCCAATCCTAAAAAATTGTTTTCCTTAGTAATTGAATAACGGTTATGTCTTACGTCATTAGCTAGATCATCAACTCAACAATATATTTCCAAAAAATCGAGAACTTATCAAGCAATAGCTATTATTTACCCTCCGCAGTCTTCATTTCCCATCAAGAGTAGCCTGTCAGGATGCTGGAAGTGGCCTGCCAACTCAACAGCTCTTTAATAAATGTAGACTTTATTTAATTTCGGGTATTCTTGATAGCATTACGGAATGTAATATATCTGACATATAAAAACTACAAGTACTAACTAATCTTTTTAATCTTAGCTTTTTTGTTTGCAATTCTTGCAAATGTAATTGTTATACGTACGCGGATCAGCTCAAACATAACCTGATCTTGCTGAGTTATCGCTTTCTTTCCTTCGAACAGCAAGCGCCTCAATGCCACCGATGCCCTGACTCATGCCTGGTTCGCGGTAAGTTGTTTTACGTAATTTTTATTAACATAACTGTAAACTCTCACAATATATCAGATAAAGAGTATAGTCGAGTTATGTAACGTGTTTAGTGTTCCTTGAGACAAACAAAGTACGACAGAGACCGGCTTCTACATCCGAAGTCTGCCAAACCTCGGAAACAACTGTTTATTCGCGGGTTAGGGTTGTGCGTCCGAGTGTTGACATAAAAGGTTTTCTCATAACTGCGTGCAGTTACTGTTTTCCACCCATATATTTTTAGGGCTTTTAATGTGAAAACAGGGGAGTGTATTTGGGTTTGTATATATGCCACTCTCTTCTCTTAGCCTTTTTTCCGCCGTAGTCACTTCTGTAGCTAATTATATCGGGCGCGCGCCTGCTCGGTCCGAACGGGAGAACTGGGCCCGCAAGGGAAAAGAATGATTGACCCCAATCCCCGGACGCCTCGTTTTTACACTTCTTACTAATTCAACGTAGCAATAATTTCTGAAAGCCTTAAAAGCTGCCGGTCGAACTGTTTCCGAGAGATTTCTCATTTTTCTTAAGGCAGTCCCCATTCTATTCATTCTTTTGAGTATGGCGACCCCTTCTTGCTGTATTCGCCTCCGATACGGTCCATTCTTGAGAAATAACCCCCTCCCTTCCCCTAGATTAACACACGCACATATAATTATTGGGAAGACCTATTTCCGTTTTGAAGAAAGTTATAGCGAAGAATGTTTATCTAAGAGGAAACCAGTTTTTGTCAATATTTTGTTCTACCTTCATATGTATGGTAAAACGTTTGCAGAAGTTTCAACATTAAATAGAATCTGTCAATTTTTCCTTTTGTGGCCGCTGTCTTAATCTTGCTCCGAGATTTGTTCCCGGTCTTTCTCCCATTCAATTTACCCTCCCACACCAATCCACGTACAGGAGTACATTTTAACATAAGCATGCGCGAGACGTGGAAGATTGGGCTGCCATCCCCTACGCCAAACGCATAGAAATAGAAATAAAGTAAAACAATTCACTGTCATCAGCGTTGAAACGATTATACAAACAGGAAACTGACCGCCTTAATCTTCGCTCTATCTGATTACAGCGACATATCCACGAGGTTGTTGTTTTTGAAAGTAGATTCTCAAATTTGCTGTTTCGCATTTGAAAGTTCTTTTGCCTTTTCCGAGGCTAAAACATGATCAAATGAACGCTAGTATTAACAAAGTATTTGTAAATATCTTTATCAGAGCAACTAAGCTCCTTCCAAAACGTAAATACAAAACATATTTAAACGTGTAAAGCAGACAAAATCGGAGATTATTTTTTCTTATCTAAAACTTTACATAGCTCTCATATGTCTTGAGAGAGTTCGAAACAAATGCATTCATCTGTGTTCTCTTTCTTCCCATGCACATCTTACTTTTAAATGTAATCTGACTGTAATTCCGTGTGAACAGGGCGACAACTTGAGGAAAAGGAGAAGTGCAGATGTCATCACTCAGAGGTTGAAAGACATCCAGCAGAAGCTAAAAGACCAGGTACAAAGCGTTTGTATACAGTTTGTGTATCGATATATGTGGTCGCCGCTATTTGTTTAGGGGAGGGGGTGCGCGCGTTGTGTGGGTGTGCAACGTATGCGCGCATCTGTGTGTGTGTGTTGTCTATTTGTGTTTGGAAAGCACGGGAGAATGCTGAGCAATACCAACATTAAATTGGAAAAGTACGTTGGGATTGGGCCAACATAATGTTAAAACCTCCATTCGACTGCAAAGATTGTACGCAGTTTGAAACTTAGGGTCTTTTGCACTAGACGGATTTACACAAACTTTTATTCAATCACTTATACATTTCGTTTTTTGCATTTTTCTTTTCACGTTATTGTAGCTTGTGGCTTTACAAATAGCATATGAGATCATAAGGACAAAACTCTGTTAAGAAGACAAGTTTACAGAAGCCAATCAACAGCACCAATGACAAATAAATAGTACTGTGTTTTTTTCACTTCTGTGAAGTAATCGCTTTTCTTCTGTTGCTTGTGGCAGGAGGCGGACGAACTGGTCCAAGGGTCGTTCAACCTGAGAGCCTTTGACGAGGATCCCTACGAGTCTCCTGACTCGGAGGAAGGGGAAGAATAAACTTCTAGTATTTTTACACTTGGTCCACCATGTTAAGACTGCTGAGAACACCCCTCAGATTTGAAGGTTTATGTGCAAAGCACAGCGTTAAGCCTTAGAGCTATTTCATAGGGTTATCTATTCAGGGAAACGAATTATAAGAAAATTTTTGTATTTTGTAGCTACGTTGAAGAAACTGTTCGCATTTGTAGTGAACTTAGTCGCCAAGATTTGTAGCAATCTATTTATTTTGTTAGGACATTTAATAGAAGGAGAGTAACGCCAAATGAGTTGTGCATCATGTCCGTATAGTCAAGTGTTCAATCATTAGACATAATTTTCTAAGATGAAATGTTTTTTAGATATGTCTATTATGCCTAGTATGTAACACAACAGTTAGGAAGGTGGATAATGTACAATAATCAGAGGACAATGCTGAAATACGCGCTTGGCGAAGCCAGCTTTTTGTACAGCCAATAGTGAATGGGAGAGGGAGAATATGTCCCTAGAAGAACAGTGGCATAATATCTATTTTCTTTGTTGAAATAGTATATTTTCGTATTTCTAATTTTGTATTTAAGGACAGTGACAGAAGACATACCATTTATTGAAAAATTAAAAAAATTATCCATCACCGGATGGCTCGGAAAAGTGTCTGCTGTTTTTGTTATTGCTTCGCCAACGGAACCAAGCGGGAATGAGTTCAAATCACAGTCTCGCTTCTGCAACGACATGGTGATGTTGCGCACTTCCTTTTCGCAAGGAGTACTGTAAATTTGAGATGGCGAAGATAGTTCATCGGATTAAACGCGCGTTTGTTTGTTTGTTTGTGTGTCTGTGTTGGTGTGTGTCTGTGCGTGTGTAGCCGATGATAGGGTGTGTGTGTGTGTATGTGTGTGTGTGTATATATATATATGTGTGTGTGTGTTGGCCTCAGTTTTCGTAGTGTAGAAACATCAAATTTAAACTAACTGGCCGAAACTAGCGAATCTATTAAATCCAGGTCAGTTCTAAACCGCCGTTTAATAGGGGTCCTTAAGTAATTAATTCTAAGCCAATATGTCAGTCAACAGTAAAGCTTAACCCTACCAACGAAAGATCCCATTGGATAAAAGACAATATAAGTAACAATAACTAACACTTTTTAGCAATATACTATTGTTAAGGTTTGCGTTCTTTAACAATATGCTATTGTTAAGGTTTGGGTTACTTATATTGTCTTTTATCCAATGAGATCTTTCGTTCGTAGAGTGAAAGATGACCCATATTAAACCGAAGACACTGGTGCAAAAACAATGCAAACGACTTTTGATCAAGCTGTCAGTTCTCTGATACTCATGCCTTGCATGTCAATGGCGAAAATAAAATTCGCTTAGATAACTGAGATCAAGAAATATGTCACACTTAAGCATTCACCAGAGCCGTACGGAGCGGCCGGGATACTACCTCGCCAACCACAATAGTACCAGAAAAATAGTTTTGACAATTTGAAAAAAACGCTTTAAAATGCTGGAAATAGCATTTCAGAGCTCCTGATTATGGGAGGGTGTGCACCCAGACCCCCTAGAAGCTCGTGCATTCGTTCATATTTTAAATCCCTATCTATTCGTTCGCTTCGTGCGATCGCTCAACCCGTCATGTTTTCTTACGAAAACGAAATTAATATTCAGTCCTTGCGGACATTTAGGCTTCTTCGCCGCGAGAGCTCTGTCCCTCCGGAAAACCTTTTATCGAGGGAGAGGCCTCTCGCGGGTGAAGGGCGGGAGACTAGTTTCCGTGGAGGCTACAGAAAGAGATGAATTGATCAAAGGCGAAAGACCCAGACCAATCATCCACTGAGATAGACCGTAGCAGTTGGCCAATCATCAGTCACTGCCGTAGCGATTGAAGCTTGGTTCACATTAGCGACGGTTCAAGCAGAAGCAGGCGGAGACAGAAAAATCCTTACTTTCTGGTGTGAACCATGAAAACGTAGACGGAAGCACAAGCGGAAGCTCGACGGAAGCGGAGACGGAAGGAATCTTCCGTCGCCTCTTCTGCTTCTGTCAAGCTTACGTCGCAAACTTCCAAGTGTGAACCAGTAATGACGGAAGCGCAAGCGGAAACGGAAGGATGAGCCGTCTCCGTCTCTGTTTCCGTCGCTAGTGCGAACCAAGCTTAAGGGGCAACGCTAATGAATGGTAATTTTACGAGAAATGTCTAAATTTTTAAAAGAACGGCACAAAAGCTGATTGACGCAATGCTGAAGATGAGATACACTTATCGAGAACTTGTTGACTTCATCTCTTTTTGCCTTGTGGATACTCGATTTCTCCGCCCTTAAGGTGGCTTTCACCAGTTGCAGTTCAGTTACACTTTTCCATGTTCCTGAACGTTATGAATGGTGTGCTTCGTTATGTTACGGCAGACTCCTTTGGTGTTACAACTTTGCATTAACCCATGTTATAATCGACACCCACTGTAACTTTTGTTTCTATGGCAACTTGACCTCAAACGCACCATGATTTAAAACTCGGCTTCCTTTTAGTTTTGCACAAAAATGATTTTCTTATTCTGACAGAAGTGTTGCGCCACGCAGTCTGACTCCACCTTAAATTCACAGAGTAAGGTGGCGCCAAACCCTGTCTGCCTATTTTTTAAAAAAATATTTTTCCGTAATCATCCGTTCATTTTATACATTTTCTATCACCCACAGATGAGATTTGCCTTGCGGTCTGTATAGATTTCCTCCAATTCACTGGCGTACTTGCGTGGCCAATCTGTAGATGTGCACATCAGTACGCGAGAAAAACATGCAACTTTTTGCAAGGGCACGAAGTTCACAGATGAAACGATAAAGGGAAAGGCTTCAAAACATCCTTATGTCATACAAGCTGATAATGATATTGACGCAAACGATATTAACTGAACGCAGGAACTAGTAAAGGTCAAGATCAAAATTCAAATCTGCACTTCATAAACTGTAAACTCTGTTGTTTGTTTATAGTTTTAGCTATTCTCTTTTCACCTTTATTTTCCTTATTGCTAATTGTGGCGTTGAATTTTTATGAAACCGATTTGGAGATATTTTACTGGCGACAAATGTCGTGTCCAAACAATTACATACTTCAGAACAGGCAGTCAGCCATATTTTGTGTTGTTTATTTGTCCTTCATCAAAATCAATTTTCAAAAACTGTGGTTTGGTTGTGGCAACTGTGTCGACATCTGGAGATTGCTTGACATCTAAGATTTTTATGATGATTTATTGCTCAATGTGATTTCCTTGTGTTTCCCAAGTGGGGAAAAACTGGCGCTCCAACAAGAACAGAAAACGCAAAGCTGCAAGCGCAACTCAAGTGATTGCCTGAAACGAAGGACTGAAACGAAAACAAACAGACAGATGAACGGGAATTAAATGTCATAGTTTTATTCGGGTGTTGAAAACTAAATCCAGTGATTAGAAATTACATCACGTAACGTTACCTGTTGCAGTAAGAATCTTGGCTGGCTCTCGAGTTTCTTATTGATTTATTCAATGTAAACAAGTAACTGTACTACTCCGAAGTAGTTCTATTTTACTTGTACTTGCCAATCCCATGCAAAGGATCAGGCTCAGAACCAACATAAAAAACTAATCTGAATTCTTTGTTATAGTTATATAAAAATCAGAGCCATTTAAGAACAATTTCAGCCTCAATTTGTCAAAAAAATTAAGAACAATTAGTGAATTACTGAATAAGTCTTGGCCAAAATGTCAAGGTTCACATAAAAAATGCGTGTGTTTTTTAATTCCCTTCTGTTTTTTACCATCCAATAAATAACCATCAAAGTTTCCTGCTGCGGATTCTCAACAAAAATAAAAAGCACTTGCAAAGTACGCCGGTCAACAACGAACGTTATGCCGCTGCGTTCAATTAAGGGGGTTCCTACACAGAATTGAGCACCTAATTTCGCCCCGAGGAGATTCTCTGGGCAAAGAGGACCTTTCGTGGCACCAATCAGATTGTCCCCTCTAGTGACATATCGGAACAACAAAACAAATATTTGTCATATTTTAAGGCGGAAACTGGATCAAGTGAAAATCTAAAGCTAAGACCTCAAAAGTGACTGTGGCGTAGCCTTCGCTGGTTAGAGGTTGCTGCGGGGAGCGCGCTCGTCTGTCTTGCCTCGTCGCCCGAAGGAGAAGAAGTGTTTGTTTTCGCATCGATGCAATATGGCGGAGCTCAAGAAAGAAAACCCCGAAAAGAACTATATGATAAAAACGGAGATTGCAAGGTATTTATAAATTTGAGATTTTAGTACCCTTTAACCCTATATATCTTATTACCATAGGGGGCTTGGACACTTTAAAAACTGTATACACATGCGGGATATCCAGACTTGATTTGCGTGCAGTCCTGAAGCGCCAATATTCCATTTTCGTTTTTTGTGTGTGTACCATTTGACCGAACATATTACTTAGCAGCAGTGTTGTGGTCATTTTTTCAGTTCGCACTGCCGTGAATACTTCCTTTACCCATGGGTTTTTTCAATCATTCAATACCACAGTCACACATCTGTAATTACAATAGGATGTATTATTTCGAACCCTTACAAGGAGAAAGACTAAATAATTTCTGGGATGTATTTTTCATCTTGTTCTATAAAGGCCATTTCTCTGTGTACCAAAAGACTCTTCATGCAGAACATCTAAATAATTATTTACTGCTCGGACACAACTACTATTTTTCTATTTTTGTAGGGTCGCCTGCAGACATAATTTAGAAGACTATATCAAGTTTGTGTATGACTTCGTGAGTGCGCAGTCTAGGACAGCAAATGAAATTGTAAACGAGTTTAAAATAATGTATTTATGTGCAGTGCGTAGATGCCAACGCTTACCTATAAACTATCACCGGTGCATTCAATGTTTTAAAAAAGTATTTTTAAACTATTTTCCGCGAGTCGAAGATAGTTCGCGAAACGAATAAGAGTGCGCGTAGGACAGACTTGCAGAACGCGGTGAATGCGTGATTTTTAAATTAAGGCTGCCATCACGCACAAACAACTCGTATCGGGTCTGTTTTTCTTTAGTTTCATACGTGCAATTTTGGGCGTGTTTCGGTATTTCGGACTTAAAATTCGTTCCATTATATTTTTTAACCTAATTTACACTACACTGTCGGAAATGAGCTGCTTTCTTGTACTTGATATTGCTTTCTTCGTTAAAATAACGCGCGGAATTTAGTGCAATCGATCAGATGATTTCCGTGGAATGCAAGATATGAATGCATGCTGTTTTTCTGTTTCACATTTTTAAACAACTAACAGTACCATGTCAGTAAAACGGACAATAGTTTTACCAGCCGCCTGAAATGCATAGTTGATTTGAATAAAAATTTATTTCTTTGCAACCCTCTAAAGTGACTAAATACAAATATCCTGAGGTAACTCGTACTGAAACTCGATTGAACGTGCCAATTATCGTATGTGTCACTGCATAGCAAGGTGCTGTCTGGAAGGCTTTCTTCCCTTTCAAGACAAATCAGCAAAGTTTGTTTGAAAATTAAAATGATCACTTAGATTTATTCTGTTTCGTAATCGATAATGTTTTGATCAAAGAAGAGATTCAT
>JAOEJI010517383.1:0-15893 GCA_025448255.1 Umimayanthus chanpuru
GAATCATTGAAAAAAGTTTTTAAATTTTTCTAGAAGGGAATTTTGGCAAGCATACTAACAATCTGGCAGTGGTATACCGCATAGCAGGATTCATCTGCAGAACAAAGGAGTTGACATTACGAAGTATCGAGTCATTTGAGTTGACGCTATGGCTAACAAACTGAGTCAACTTGCTGGAATCCATTACATGGATATGTTTATCCAATGATTAAAACACAGCACGCGTGAGACATGATTTGGATTGGCAAGTTTAAAAACAGCTTGTGTAAAAGGTAAATCCTCTGCTCAGTATACAATCGGGCAAAATGATTTAAGATTGAAGTCGACCTGCAGCTAACATTTAACCCATTGCAGTTATTTAGCAAATGCTTTTTCGCTGATCTTTGAATTATCTTAAGAGGCGGAAAGGTTCAAAATCTGTGACATAATTCAAGGGGGAGTTTTTTGAAGAACCAGACAAAATGCATAACAAGTACAAGAAAGTGAAGAAGAAACTTACGCGATCATATACCACGAGCTCTCTGCCCAGTCGTGCCATAATGTTGGCGAGAGTCATTCACGTCAGGGTCTGTAATCTTTGTTCGGTTGGTAAAGCAGAAGAACATACTGTTATCCGGATTGTTATTAACTAATTGTAACAAATTATGAGACAGCAGCTATTAGCAGTTATTAGAGTGCTTTCTATAAACCGAAAAATCACTTCACTTACCCTAATATGTTCGGCCATTGCAAGCAATGTGCGAATAGAGGATGTGCGAACAAAGGCACTAGGTCTTTATACGCGAATAGGACTCTATGTGGCTGAAATCTGCAACCATTTTTTGAAAAGCATGTACAGTGAGAACGGAAATACAGCCTCGCAAGTACTGGTGCATGTGGTCGTGTCAATATAAAATGACACCCTTTTTTAAAGACAAAAAAGGAAGGATTATTTACATCGGTTTTCCTTGACCGTCAATTATTACAATCATTAAAATGTAACTTTTTATCATTAAAAACTTGACAAGAAATCACGGCAAAAGAAAAATAAACATTGTAAAATCGCACACTTCATATAAAGGATCCTTTCATTGGCGGTGTGATTGAGGTTCAGCTACACACACACACACTAATGTTTTTTCTTGACGTTTGCGGTCGAGTGTGGTTGGACTGATGTTTCCAGGCCATTTAAGAGCTCATTAACATCTGCCGTTTTTGAGCAAATTTTTTGCAGTTTCAGTGCAAATTTAGTAGCACTTAAGTTGCAATTTGTTTGTTGGAGAAACAAATTGGAGAATCGTTATCATCTCTTTTTAATGTTGCGCGCGACAATGACAATTTTCACTCTTGACTTTGTTTGCCCCCCAGGCCCAGGAATTCCAAAAAACCCAGGCGGAATAGGGTTAACATCCATTGGACGTTAAGAGGGGGAGGGGGTTTAGTGAGTTTCCAGTGGACGTTAAGAGAAAGTGATAAAAATACAAAGAAAATGCTCAGCTAAACAACAGTGTATTACGGAGCTTATAAAACACAAAAACAACACTGGACGTTATGGGGGAGGGGGTAAGCACTTAACATCCAATGGACGTAAAGCAGTCGACAGTCGATTTTACGACACCCCTTAGTAAAATTTATTTTTATTTAAAGACAAAAACCTCTTGCAATATGTTTTTACCCCCCACCCCCTTCTCTCCCCCTCAACACACACACAACAGCTAAGTAAATTACATGTCAAATAATGCAAGTTATGACTCAATTATACTTAAAATAGCTTCTGTGAAAGGTTCATTTTAAGAACTAACCTGGTAATGACTGGTTAGATACTGGTGGAAACAATGGCACAGTTGATTCGCTGTTCACGACTGGTGTCACTGGCACAGGCTGGACTGGTGGCACTTGAGGTGCATTACCTTTCTTAGCAAACACGCTCTGGACAAACTGCTCAAACTTCAGCTGATTTTCAGCTGATGTTTCTCCCACTCTTTGACGAACTTGTCGATAACCCATTTAAAAATGGTCAGAATTGGGTCTTCTTTAACCCATCCGCCTCCTCGTGCAGAGTGGCCATAGAAGAGGCATTGGTGCAGATAGTGGGCATGCCCTCCACCCTCTGTGGAGCACCGGAACAGACCATTAAATGGCAGCTGCTTCAACAAGATGGGGACGATTTCAACTCGTTTTACCACATATGGGCAAAGTCCTCCAGCACCAAATCGGTGCAGAAGAAGTTCATGGAAGATATCTGCTAGACCAACATAATTGTCTATCTCTTTTTCAGTTAGCCCAAATCTTTCAGACTGTTCATCTGATGGCTTTGGGTCTTCCCCGCTTAGCAAATCTAGTTCCCAGTGAACTCTCCAAATCTCTTTCTCCAGGTCGTATTCAGAGAAAGTTGGTGTGTGTAAAACGCCTATCCTCATCATGCAACTAACAAACAATCCACAAATGAGGTGGCTGTAACCAATAAGCCCTATGGCTTCTTTACAGCTGCCTCGCCACTGTTTACATGACTGATGCAATAATATAACAAATTCTTGTAAAATAATAACATAAGTGGCAAATAAAATTTGTATTGTATTGTATTGTATTATGGCCAGTTCAGGGCTTTCTGCAGAGCTGAAGGCAATGGAGCTGGAAATGTGTCGTAAGATGCAACATCAAGGATGTGCGAGTATGTACTTGAAAAGGCTGATGGTGGGGCTGAAATCAGTTCTACACACTTAACGTTCAGAGTAATTGGCTGGAGTTTGTTAGCTTCAAATATTGCGGAGAAGTTTCCATTACGCACTCCTCGAGAATTGATATTTGCCAGAAAATACTTTAATGCGGCATCTTTCTCAGCAGCTCCGTTCCCTCTGTTTCTATTTGTATGCTCCATTTCCATGCATGACATGACACGGCGCTTTACCAGATGCTCAGTTATTCTTGCAAACATGTGATTTGCACACATCACAAAATGATCAGTTGGTATGGCTGGAAGTAATGTTCTCTTTCAATCTTGCGCTCAACCCCTGATCTGAGGCCACTCTTACTTCCAACCTCTGACTTTGTGTAGATTGTTTCATAATTGTTCAGACTAAAATCACCATCACTCTTTGGTCAAGCTTTCCTCCAAGGACAGCATCTGCAAACATTGAATCAGAAACAACATAAACAGTGTTTCCGCTGTCTTGAATTTGCTCCAACCAATCATTAAGATAGCCTGGTTTTTTGTTCCGTCCAATGTTGATTTCCAGGTTGACCCTGCTGTCACCTCCATAGAAAATATGCACAGGCCAACAGTCCTGGGGACTCTGCATGTTCACACCATTCATAAGAGTTTCATTGTTAATGTTGCTAATGCAAACTAAAACTTATTTCTTACCCCCGTAGGTTCTGGCATCGCCATAAAGTCTCCACCAATCCTGATTGACAGCGCTGAGCCATGGGTAAACAAAATGAAGACCTGACCAAGTCTATCCGGATTTACTCTGAAACCTGTTTTTGTCTTAGTTGGTTCAAGAATTTAATTAATGTAATTCAATTACTTCAAACTCCTCATTGTACTTGGACTTAAGTCTATTACTCCGTCTCTCGGAGTCAAAGAACCCTGGCAGCTTTGCTCTGAGGGTTCTGAACAGTTGCATACTGCAGTTATCCTCCATCGCAGACAGGTGTTGTTCTACCTCTGCATGCTCAGAAGTCAATATGGTATAAACAGACTTTTGCTTCTTGGTTCATATGTCCTCTTTGAAAGGTAGATGACATCCTCGATGGTTAACGAACCATCCCAGACATTGGATTCACTCCCACTGCTTGATCTGTTCTTGCTAGCACACTCGGCAATGCCAGTCAAGAATTCTTCCTTTCCACTGTGGTGAATTTCCTTTGCAATAGTTGCAAATACTGCTCCTTGCTCCTTAATTCGCTTGTCTAAAGTTCTTGCCCTGACACTCTGCCCTTCTTTCTTGTTTCTGGCTTCAGTCAATTTCAAAGTGGAAATAGGTGTGCCCCCACCCCTGCTGCTGGACTGTGGAGTTGTGTGTTGGTTGACAGAGTCGCTGAATGGTTTGGCTGATTGGCAGCTGGGGTTGCAGGAGCTTGTTCATCATTTGTACACTTGCTTAACCTGAGGGGTACAGCTGAGGAACACAGGTACTTTCTCACTGACTTCACATGGTCTGGATTGTCACTAACTGAACTACGAAGTGACATCAATAATGCAACTGCTGCTGAATAGTGTATATATGCATGTTGTTGATTCTGTGTCCGGTGGAAATGAATGGACTGCTATTGCCTAATGAAAATCAGACAGCATTTCAATACTTTATTAATCATAAGTGATTTAAACCCACTAGGTTGGCTGTTATGAATAACCATAGATTGATCATGTTAAACATTTTGCGAATGGGAAATCATGTAGAGAAGTGTAGCTTGGTGTTGTTAGTAGGAATGAATGCTCCTCTAGCTAGGTGACCAGAAAAAAGCCTGAGCCATTGACGGGAGTTGAACGAGTACCTTCTGATTACCAATCAGATGCTCTACGCACCCTGATTTACAGGGACTCATATATGAGAATCAAGATAACTGCCTGGATATGTTGTGTTACCAATATTTTCAATGTTGGAGTCTCGACCGAGCGAAAACAAGCAGATTGTAATATGATCAGCATTAAGAGTACATTCCTTTGCAAAATTCAAATCCGGATTGTTTCGATTTCTTGCACAATTGGAACAGAAAATAATAAAAACATATTTTACCATGGTTTTAGTACAAAAGATTTTCTTGCCTCTTTCAGCAGCTGAATCAAAACTGGCAGCAGATATTCAACTTGAATAACTGAGACTGACTTTCACATAGGTGAACAAAGCTCAGCTGTCAACACAGAGATGAATATTTTAACAGAAACATAATGCAAGTGAAAGCTCGGCACAGCAACCAACAAGAACACAAGTGAATATTTTGGAATCAAAACAACATGAATTTAAAAAATTACAAAAACATAGATCCATGTTTTAAAGCCAAGTGATTGACTGCCAAGGTGAAGGAATAAAAAAGCCATGAGTGCTTAGACCTGAAGCGGACTCAAGTCCCGATCAACACCAAGTCCCAAGTTATATTATAAAACCGTCTTCATTTTTAAAAAGAGGCAGAGACTAAACCCAGTTAAACTGACAAGTCTATGTTAAACCCAGTACAGTTAATTGAACACAATCGAACTCACTGAAAAGTTGGATTCGATTTTGTTTGATTATCAAATACAATCAAAATTAACCTTGACGTTTTTGCGTTTGATTATGTCTGATTGTGTTTGACATTATTTTCTGAACATGTGATTGACTAGCCTGGGATTTAATCAAAAAAATACTGCATTAAAACCTCACTATGCGAATGAATTTAAAAAGTGTTTAAGTCTCCGGCCCTCTCACCACTCAATTAAAATTAACAGTCCCTAGCCTAGACAAAAACTTTGTTTCAAATGCCTGAGATTTGATTTATGCACGTATCGGTATCCATGTTGAGCTCTGGGAAGGGGGAGGCAGGCATATCTAGGGCATTTGACAATGAACATTTGCCAGAGGTGGGGTTATTTGACCAATTTAATTGAATGCTTGAGACGTTTTTACAGCAAATGTATGACTCATTTGAGCTCCAATTATTGCCTGGGTTCGGGTGTTTTGAACAAAAATTCTTGTTTGAGTTGTAATGCGCCGGGTATGTCTGGTCTCCACCTCCTGGCCTAATGTTCATTGGGGACACTATTTGAAGGATTGGGGAAGGGGAAGGGGGGTTGAAACATTGGTCAATAACATATGTGCTAGAATATACGCTAACAGTATTAAAATTTCATCAAACGTGACAAGTGCTTTGATGATTTTCTTTTTATATTTTGCCTCTAAAATCATCAACATGTATTTTGTTGTTTTGACAATATTCACACAAGACAAGTGATGACAATTTAGAAGTCGTGATAAAATATATACACTTTCCATCACTTTTTGGCATATAACTTAACTCTAAAATTTTAGGATGTAAATTTGGAAAAGCTATAAGTATTCTGATATTGTTTTATCAGAAGAAGGGAAACAGAAATTTTTGGGCCATAATTTATTCAAACTCAAAAAGAAAATCAAATTTTCGAGAGGTCACAGGTGACAGGGAAACCGCAGTATTTCTTCTGCGCAATTGGTTCATGAAGTTAGGCAAAAGAAAATCACTCTTCTCAGTCAATTCAGTATCTTAATAACCTATTAGTATTATAAACAAAGGATTGAAGCCAATGAAAGTAGTTCAACAGGGCAAATAGAAACTGATAGGCATGATAGAGCACTTGAATTCAAAATGGCGGCTTACCTTCATCTGGAAGAAGTTTACAGATTGATTTGTATCCTCGTTTATCCACCCATCGTTTTATGCCAAACTCTTCAAATAACTCTGAAGTTTTGAAATAGTATTCGCTGTTCTCATCGACAAAAATTTTTAGGTTTGAGTTGGGCCAGCCGATGTCTTTCGAGCTGAAATCGGTCGCACTTGGTTTGCTTGTTTCCACCGGCAGAGGCACGACGAATTTAGCTGGATCAGCTTCTTGAAGTGTTTCAGCTTCCATGCAAGGAATGTTTGATCTCAAAAGAACAGTTTTTGAAATACCGAACTATAAAACATGGAGTAACTTCCAAATTCAATCTTCCACCAAGTCGATATTTGCAAAATTCGTGAGGACGAGTATGCAGACGCGATATGCAGCCAAGCCTTCTGGTTGCTTAGTGTTAGTGAAGTAACAGTGCCATTTTAAGATATGCGCATATTAATGGTCCCCAGAATCTGGGGAGCATGGATGACCGCGTTTGTTCGTGCTGAAGTCATAATGTTTCACAACTGCATTTTTAGGTTGTATATCTTGGAGCATATTTATATTGTTCAAAAGTTAGAATTTCGACACCACCTGGTATGAAAAAGCAATGGGTACAGTTCTTTACATTTGCCAGCGAAGCCAATTTATTTAATTTTTAGAAATCTGCTTGTTTTATAAGGTTGTTCTTTTGGGCCTAGTACAATCGTCATCGAAATTAGACTTTGGAGTCAAGACTACCTGGCTTTTTAATAAGAACAAACTTTATAAGAACACTGAGGCTCAGATTGCCGAATTATTTCGAAGTTAATTGCAACTGGGGACACGAAATATTTCACGTTTTGACAGGCACGTGCCTGCTTACACCCCGCCCCGAATTCTGATCTTTTGTTCAGAGTTGCACAGTGAGTGTAATGGAAAATCAAAAAATTCTGTAATAAACAAATTCTGCATCTTTTTGTGGTGTTTGAGTATGAGTGTGATCTTCCAAGGATTCGCCAAGTGAGACTGAACGTTTTTCCATTCCTTAATTCCCATACTTTCTTGCTCCATTCGGTCTCATGCTTGAGCGATTCATTCGTAAAAGGTTTTTTTATCTGGTTTTGAATGCTGTGTCTGTCAGTCCCACTGGCTTAACTTTTGCAAGTCGTTAGCATAAGTTATCTCGACAACTAGGCTTGCTGGACTTTCGTCTTTCTGTATGTAGATCCTAATATACTTGGTCCATGATATCAAATTTCCTTTGTAGTCTTGTTATGAAACTGACTGAAGTGTGATGATTACTTTGGGCCTATTGGCACTACGGCGATCTGGTTTGCTTTGGTAAGTGATAGCTTATGGCAACTCCAACCGCCTCACAGCCGACAATTACAATCTGATTCGTGTTTTCATCTGCCTTCTCAGGGATTCCACTGAACTTGAGGTAGTCGCGATGGATGTACTGCTCGTGACTGTTCTGTGCCTCAGTACCTTCAGCTCATTTTTGATTGTGAATACTTCGGTTCTTAGCCTGTTGTTTTCGTTTTGCAGTTTCTTGTTTTCTTCAGACAATCGTACTGGCTGCATAAGAAGCTCGGAGTGTCCAGCGATAGCATAAGAGTTTCACAGTCTTGAAATCCTGTATAAAAAGCGTCATTTGGATTTTCTTTGTATGTCTTTATGTTGAATTTGGATTTTTTGCTGGAATTCGGTTTCATTTTGCATACCCTGGTCCAAAAACACTGGTTTCATGGTTGAACTTGCAGGAAATTCTTGTGATTCAATACATGTAGATAAACTTTCTTCTTCCATGGTTATGTCGCCTGGCATATTATTGACTGTTGTTATTTTGGTGGCCATTTCCATGGTAGTTGGCAGCGCTGCTTTACTTCAATCTTGGACTTCTTGCTGTGTGCTGCCTTTTCTGTAAAGCAATCTTCTTCCTTTTTTGCCTTTGTCCATGGAAATATTGATGGTATTTGCTGACGAGAAGCCTTTTTACCACCATCAAAATACTCCGAGCAAATCCTTGTGTTGTCACTATCGATCTTCAAAGCTTTGTTTCTTATCAAATGTATGTACTGTTTTCTGAGACGACTATCCATTGGGACTCTGTAGTACTGAAGTCCAGGATTATTTCTGAAGTTACTGAGGTATCCAGAAACACAGCAGTTTACAGGTTTAGGCATTCTAAACACAAATATACGCAAGTCGTTTCTCGTCACACTGCTGAAAACTTTGAGCTCGCACAAGTGGGAGATTTTTTGAGCGATTTGGCCAACGTACTTTCCTCCTCTTCTTGTAGGTGTTCCTCAGGTACACTCTGCATTCACCTTCCAATGAACTCATGTGGTGGACGTCACTGTCTTGTTCCTCTTCATTAGTGTTTCCGGTCTATGATGGAAACAAATAGAAAAACAGTACTGAAACCCGAAGCCAGCGCCTTCCAGGCCCAAGTAGTTTTAAATGTGAGTTAAATGTTAAAGCATTTGTACCGAATTTCTAAACATGTGTCCACATGTTTACATACCTCATCCTTGGTGGTAATTCATTCACAACCAGGTACAGTGGCCAGAGTTCCCCCTTTCTTGAAGTTTTATGGATACGCACTCCATCAGTATTAAAAGATAAGGAGAAGTTCTGAGGATCCGCAAGGAAACCGCTGTCTTCTAAATGTTTTCTGTAAATTTACCATCGTAAATGTCATGCATTACATCAAGGTTTATGTTTCGTTGTCGGTGCCTCATTCCATAACAAGTGTCCTTGTTGAATCCAATTAAAATTGTCGGTATTAAAGTCATTGACTTACCACTGCTACCAAGTTATATCCAATACTAAAACTAATTTTTGTTTGTGCAGAACTGGTCGTGGGAGGTTTGCATTTTCTAAAGCAATTTTTGAACCAATGAAAGTGATTCGACGATCAGAATTGTTAAGACAAAAGACCACTTAGTCTAATTACGCTTCAGTTCCCGCGAACACTACCCTTAAGTCAAGGCTCCATGCCAAGTTTTCACTCACGTGTTATATTTTTTGACACAAAGCCTCGACTTCAGGTTATTGTTCGGAGGAACTACTGGATGGTGTTATTATGCTATAGCAATAATGAACAAGAAATTAGTGCGAATTACACTTGTTTCTTAAACAAAATTACTTCTTCAAAAGCAATTCCCTAACAGCTGGTCGAAACTGCAAACTGTGAGAGAACCGTGGATGTCTGTTCATGCAATGCACCCCTCATCAAAGTTTCAATAAGCCTGGCATTTTTTTAAATATCTTTTTGCATCCAGATGGTGTTATTACACTAGAGCAACTAACCTTATCCAGCCCAATGTGCAAATGACCACCCCCCTCCAAGTAACAATGCATACGACCCTAATGAGTAGATCATGTAACCTTGTTTCATTAATTGGATAAGTTCCTCACCTTAGTAGTAGTAATATTAAAAACTTCCAAATTAAGAAAAGCAAATATGAGTTCAAAATGTGCAATATAGATGTCAAACAAATGCTCCGTTTAACAGTTAAAAATCGGAAATGTTCACTCTCACCCTCCCCCTCCCAAAATACCTCCCAATGTCTCAGGGTTTACATTAAGCAAAACAGTATACAGTTGGACCGCGTTAATTCGAAGTACCAAGGGAAAAGGGAAATGGTTCGAATTAACGAGGTAAAAATCAGTAGTAAGGCACTCCAAGGGGAATGAATGTTGCTTTGAATTAGCGGGGACTTCCAACTATCTGAGTTTGAATTATCGCGGTCCAATTTTAATCTACCAAACACTAGATTCTGAATTTCTTGCAGTCTGATTGGCTCTCTACTCGCGTCATTAAACCTTCATCCTGTATTTTGTCCAAATATGGAAACTGATAATTTTATCACAGAAAAATTTCCCTCAAAATGGCCGAAAAGTCGGGTCGGTAGATAATACCGGTGTTTGGCGTTAAAAAAAAACATTATTGCACGCATGCTTGTTGGCTATGGACTTAAGGTAGTCACACCTCGTCCGTTATACGAAAGCTCACATCCAACGCACGTTTGTGTAATAACTGCTTATTGAAAGTGTTGTCATAGCAAACCGTGCAATATTCTCTTCAGCTGATTAAAAAAATCTAGAACAATGAATTCCACCGGCTCTGGCCGTATGCACATATCGTGCACACAATTCTTTTCCATTTCGGGTATCATGTCCAGACACACGGGACAGTACCGGTACTGCTGAGTGCTGTTGTTTTCACCCAATGCCTCGTTTAGTACTTTCTTCAGCCTATAAGTGGAGCACACAGCTCTTCTCTCATGGGGTGAATGAACCAAAATTAGTTTAAGAAGCGCCTACAATGCTTCCTTGGTTAGTTCGAATTTTATTGCGTATCGCATTATCAAGATCGAGCTCATTGTGGTAGTTTTTTATACCTCTTCAAACAATGGCTCATCTTCGAGAGGAACCTGTACTCATCTTCTTCACTGAAGAAATCAATTGACTGATGAATTGTTGTTGCGTGACACTTCGCCTACAGATAGAATTTTTTAAAATACATGAAAAACGATTTATAACAGTAGCAATGAGATGCCGTTTCGTTTTTGTTTTACGGTTTTGCTGTATTGAACATTTGAAGAAAACAGGCCAACTACATATATTAAGTTCCTTCTCTTTCATTAATTGATTATGCAGAATGAGAGTTTTTTATGGAACAGACATCTTTGACTGCGGCGTAAAATGTCAAAAGGGACTTCTATCTATACATTTGGTGCATGCGTAATATAACTGTAAATATATTATTTTACTCAAGGATTAATCATTATTTTTATCAGTTTCTTAAGCGTGCAAAGTTGGAGATGTAAAATCGACCTTTTGCGACGTCATGTGAGACAACATTTCTTGGAGGACTTTTGAAGGATATATACGCATTTTTGCTTTTGCCTGCATGATATCGCCTTGCTGCGGATATGTTTTCCTTTAGGACTCAGTGTAACTGTAACAGGAAGATAATAAAATTGCGAACTGTGGAAGGGCTACTTTTAGCAGTGTTTCTCTTGCTTACCACGTGTACAAATTGTTACCTGTACTACGGTACAAGATGTTTTGCAGGGTGGGCCTCTACACCGCGCCACCTATGGCTACTTTAACCACTTTCAAAGCTGCCTCAGGAAAAGTATTTGCAATAAGAGGGCGTCATCTACCGTCGTTTTCTATTCTTTCTTTTTTCTTCAAGTTATTATTCATGAGGTTAATCGACTCTGCTGCTCATTTGTCATGTAATTTCTGACAACACGTAAGGTCATCTCAGTGTCGCAGCACTGATACATTTTTCCTTGTAATTTGTTTTGTCAGCCATAATTGAACTTTTGTTTTGTACTCCTGAAAGTTTGGTGATGAATTTTGCACTAGTGGCAGTTGCAAAAAAAGGGAATTTATTAAATATGCCCTTCGTGATATCTGCAAACTTTAAAGCAGCCTGGTACAACCCGCCGATTTTGCTTTCAAGGTGGTCATTCATCTGCTTCCTAGAAACAGAATTGGTAATAACAGCCAAATCCTGATTTCGATTCTTGACAAAAAAAATGCGTTACCGTGAATTTCAATTTTAGAAATATTGAGGTGGAAAGAAAAAATTGATAACATTGTAATTTTTATATGTAAGACACATCTTTTGCACCAACTATGGGTCAATACTTGTGAACGAATTGAGCAACTTCGAAAACAGATTTGACTTCTTTTCCATTTGTGTGGTTAAATTGGATTTAAGTTTTAGTCCAAAGCTGCAATGCTTACTTTGATTGAAGCAAAAGTGGCATTGCGTTTTTCCTTTACTTCATAGTCAATAAAGCCATTATTCTGCTGTACCTCTCAGCCTTCAGAATCGTTTGAAAGTGAAACACCTGTTCATCCTTTAGTTTTGTCAGCACTGAACTCCTCATCTCTATCGAAACACTTAAAGCCAAAATAATTGATATCGTTGTTACATGTTGTTGCTGATAGCATTCTTTTGATAATGCGAGGAAAGAGGAAAGGTAGGTTTTTGGTCGAGTCGTTGAAAAGGAGACGATGAGACGCTTGTTTTTTAATGGCTTGTACACTTGATGTTGTTTTCCTTTCAAGAATGTCAGAGGAGTATTTTTCCTTGTTCAAAGTCAACAAAGGACGAAGGAAAGCAACATGTTCCATTCTTTGGACAACAAAGTGAAAGGTAGGCATGCTGTCTGATTTTCAGCAAGAAGTCGATGAGAAATCGGAGACAATTTCGTCTTTTTTAGGAATATCATGGTTTAATGCTGAAGGAGGTGAGAATAAAAGGGTTACAGCTGGCTGCTGCAGATTGTACCATTCCTTTGATAGTGCAAGGAAACGAAGGCATCCTTCAACTGGTGTTTCCTTTGAATTTCTCTGCGTATTTACTAAAGTACAGCTGCCTAGCTCTATTAGCTTACATAGTTATTCTAGGCAGCCAGACACCCTACTCCTGTATTATATTTCTTAGTCCTGTTACCTGTAAACGAATCGTGTTTAAATGAATGTTGTTCTTGTTGTTGAACATTGTTCTTCTAATTAAATTTGTTCAAACGATGTTTATTTGATCTTTTTCCAGGGTTAGCTAATGTAACATTCTTTGCTGTGCTTGCGTGTTGATTTTTGTAACTCACAAATGAAGGCTGCAGTGTTCCCGAGGCGGATGAAGAACAACGTGAGGACAGGCTTTCAGAATGAACACAATGATACAATGTTTTGTTCTTGATATGGTATTAATGACAGCCTTTTCTTTTCACTGGTTTTATTACACGATTGGGCAGCTTGAAACTAAGGCAGCAATGGGATGCTACTTGTTCAAATACTTTGGCCGTCGTGCTTGAGCTTGTCATACGTTTATAATTAGCTGATTGGGTGTCCGTACCTGCGTTGGTTGGTTTCAGAAACAGGTGCTGGGATACATTTTCAAATGATGACGGAATGAATAGAAGATTTCTCTTTTTCTCCTTTTGTTGCTGGTTCACAAACATGAGCATATGGTTTGCGTTTTTTTCTCGATTTTTGTAAATTCATTAAGAAGCCGCATTGGTACGAAATGATTTGGTTGAAAATCCCTCTCACTGTGTATAAACCCCTTTCTAGTCGACATCACATGGAGAACTGGACCGCTGTTTTTTTATAGACTCCGCAAATAGTACTGACGGGGAAAAACAACCTGATTTAGGAGTATCTTATTCGTATTTTCGTAAAAGTCTGGATACACGCTATATATTTGTTTTTGCATAACAGATGAAAGGGCAAACATATAGATGGAACTGAAACCTTGTACTGTGTTGAGCAAGTTGGCGTATTACCACAGGCAGCTGCTCTGCATTCTGCTCTCGGTCACTGAGCAGAACTGAAATTATAGTCTTAATTCCCTAGCACGTTACAGAATCGGCTGCATTGGCGATTAATGGGTACTTCAAGTAAAATTATGCGGCTGTCAACACTTGAAGAACAGTAGCAAGAGAATCATAGCCACGTAGAAGCATGGAAGCAGTATAATAAAGGCAATCCCCATCACCTTTGCAGATAAGGGAAAGAGCTTTTCGCAGGTGTTTCGTTACCAACTTACAGGAGGCCATTATCAGCTTTCAAATCAAGACACAAACTCTCATCCTTCTTCGATGCCATGTTGTCAGTAGCTCTCTCTAGTGCAAGGGTGTGTACCACTGAAAAACTTGAGCCTGCATGGGTTTACACCACTGAAAACTTTGAGCCTGCATGAGTGGGAGATTTTTTGAGCGATTTGGCCATGCTTCTCTCCTCTTCTTGTAGGTGTTCCTCAGGTACACTCTGCATTCACCTTCCAATGAATTCATGTGGTGGACATCGCTGTCTTGTTCCTCTTCATTAGTGTTTCCAGTCTTTTCATCATGTTCTGTGCCTGTCCTAACGGAGTGTGATATTCTACCACTTCCTAGTTGAGCCCTTTATGCACTTCTTCAGGAGTGTTCTTGGTATCATACTTTTTCTTGTACTTAGCCCGTACTTCCTTCAGACCGTCACCAAGAAACACATCTTCCTTAAGGTCATCTATAATCGTTAGCAGACAGGTTTTCATCACTTTCTTGTCTTTTGTTCTCTTCAGCTTCTCCAACCTTAAATCGTACTCTCTTCTCAACCTCTCCAGCTTTCCCTCCAGCAGATCCACATCCCCATTTCACTTTCATTTCATAGATTCCGCGATAGCAGTTTTGACGTCAGTCCCATCCAGCTTTAGCCAAAAGCACCCATTAAGGTTAGCCCTCTTCAATTCATCTAATGCAGCCATCTAGAATTATCACTCAGAAACTCTTAGTTCAAACAGCACCTTTCCACTGTATTCATCGCTACAGGGCCTTTTGAAAATTATTTATTCGTCTGGAGTTGGGTGTACTATAAGCTGCCAATTATGTCTATTTGAAAAGGGGCCGGTTTTTTCGACAGAAAAGACAGCACTATCCCAGCACTAAACCCAAGCGCATCCGTTAAAAACAAAATAGAAAAACAGTACTGAAACCTGAAGCCGGTGCCTTCCAGGCCCGAGTAGTATTAAATGTGAGATGCAAATGTCAAAGCATTTGTACCGAATTTCTAAACATGCGTGTCTACGTGTTTACTTACTTCATCCTTGGTGGTAATTCATTTACAACCAGGTACAGTGGCCAGAGCTCCCCCTTTCTCGAAGCTTTATGGATATGCAAGGAAACTGCCATCTTCTAAATGTTTTCTGTAGATTTTACCATCCTAAAATGTCGTGCATTACATCACGGTTTATGTTTCAGTGTCGGCGCCTCATGTCCATAACAAGTGTCCTTGTTGATGAATCTATTTAAAATTGTCAATATAGAAGTCATCAACTTACCGTTGCTATTAAGTTATATCCGATACTAAAACTAATTTTTGTTTTTGTGGAACTGGTCGTGGGAGGTTTGCATTTTCTAAAGCAATTTTTTAACCAATGAAAATGATTCGACTATCAGAATTGTTAAAGCCAAAGATCACTTAGTCTAATTTCGCTTCAGTTCCCGCGAACAGTACCCTTAGGTCAAGGCTTCATGCCAAGTTTTCACACATTTGCAGGTTATTGTTCGTGGGAACTACTTGATGGTGTTATTACAGTACAGCAATAATGAACGAGAAATTAATGCGAATTATACTTGTTTCTTAAACAAAATTACTTCTTCAAAAGCAATTCCCTAACAGCTGGTCGAAACTGCAAACCGTGAGAGAAACTGTGGATATCTGTTCATGCAATGCGCCCCTCATCAAAGTTTCGATGAGCCTGGCATTTTTTATATCTTTTTGCATCCTGATGGTGTTATTACGCTAGAGCAATTAATCCTATCCGGCCCAGTGTGCAAATGACCACCCCTTCCAAGTAACAGTGGATACGTCCCTAATGAGTAGATCATGTAACCTTGTTTCATTAATTGGATGTGCCTCACCTTAGTAATAACATTAAAAACTTCCAAATTAAGAAAAGCAAATATGAATTCAAAATGTGCAATATCGACATCAAACAAATTCTCCGTTAAACAGTGTCACAAGGTTCTTAAGAGCTGGTCAAATTTATTACACGTGTTTTCCAAGAATGATCAGATTACAAGCCTTTTCC
>JAOEJI010518494.1:0-15877 GCA_025448255.1 Umimayanthus chanpuru
AAAATCCAAGATGGCGGCCACTAGTGACGTCATTATGTTGCTGTGGTTGCCATGGAAACCAATTAGGTGCCACGTGACTATGCTTAATTGGAAGTATACTGGACACTTATTACACATACCAAGTTTCATGTCAATTGGTTGAATACTTTTGAAAATAGAAGGGGGGGTCCGATTGACCCCCCCCCTCATGCCTTTGTGTAACTTTTTTTTCTTCATGCGTTCTAGGGTTAAACATCTCCTTGTTGGATTTCGTTAGTGACTCGGTGATGAAAACTCTGTTCGGTGGTGCTCGTTCTAAATCCAGGTGCAGATCACTGGTTGTGACTTCTTTCAGCCGTTTCCTAGCACGGTAAAGATTATCCCTGATATTTCGGCGCGTGAACTTGACAAATATAGGAGGATAGAATGAATTTCTATCTCCGTTTCCGTGCCCATATGCATTCTGTCCAGCTTGGGAATACGTTTGCTTAAATAAGCGAAGGCTAACGGAGATATCGACTTTATCAACATTGACATTTACAGCTTCAGCAACCTTCTGTACCATTTCGTCAGTATCTTCCTTACTCTTTACTGGAATGCCTTTGATCTCCAAGCAGTCTCGTCTTAAGTATAGTTCTTGATCATTTGCAACTTTCTCGAGTTGGTGAACCTCGTTTGTTTTCTTGGGATAAACTGCAGTTCAGTTCTTCCAAAGAACTGATTCTTTGAGTCATCTCGTCGAACTGATTGGAGACAACCTGAACTGATTTACGTAGATCTTCGACTGTCGTTGTGAGGCTGGTCACGTTTGAAAGAAGCAGTTTAAACTTTTTCGTCCAGTAGTTGTTCCAGTGACTCTCATGTTAATGCTATTACGATAAGTGGTAATTATTAAACATAAAAGTGAAGTAATGCGGTCAAAACATGCTTGTGGCAGAAATTCCATTTTTCTGCGTAAGTTTCGGCAGCTGAAAATTGTCCACCATGCTTGTAAGCCCGCATGCGCGAATCTTACATTTTTTTTAAATGCCTGGGGGTGGGGCAGCTAAAATCTAAAATGGGAAAACATGGCCGGTGAAATCGATAAAATCTTGTCCAACGCTCAGCCCGTGACAAAACAAATGTCGAATCCCTGACCATTGCCAGCACCCCCACCCGAAGCTCGTTCGAACTTCAACGACCTGAACAATAATTATTATCTGAGATAAAATGTTCCGCATATGCCCGCTCTGCCCTGTGGCTTAACAGTTACAGGTGCCTTAATCGGCAAGATAAGACATTTTAGAAAACTAAACAATGGTAGTTTCGAGATACTGCACAAGTTTCAGATAGAGTTCTTGAGCTTGGCCCAGATTTTCCACTGGCAAGGTAAAGGGACAGCATGGTAGTACAAATTTGTCTGCCACTAAGCGGAAATTGTCCTTCAAGTTCCAAATAAAATTAAAAAAATAAAAAATGTCAAATAAAAACAAAAAAAATTAAAAGTTGTCAAAAAATATTTTCAAATTCAAAATAAAATAAAAAAATTAAAATTTGTCAAATAAAAAATAAAAGTTGTAAAGTACAAATAAAAACCATATTTTGTCGCACGCGTGACTTTTTGCGATCGATTTTTGCAATCACGCACTTGCTGTCAAATTCCATTCATGGAAAAAGCGCGATCTTTTAATTTTCTGAACACGATCGAAGACATGGCTGAGGTAAACAACCGAATTGTACTTTCAAGGAAACTGAGGCTCTTGCTTCTGTTACGTTTACGTTTAAGATGCAAAGATAAGTATAAAAAGAGATTCTGGGTTCGGAGATTTTTTGCTGAATGGGAGGAAAAAAGCGAATTTTACCTTCTTGTGAAAGAAATGAGACTTTTTGACCAGGAGTATTTCTTCAAATTCTTTTGGATGAGTTCCAAACACATTCGAAAGGTTACCGTCTTGGGTAGCCCCATTTATACAGAAAAGTTCTTTGCGAAGAAGTGTAGCGTCGGCAGCAGAGAGGATCTGTGACTCTTCGACACTTGTGCACGGGAGATGCACATATAACCATTGCAGCAAGCTACAGGATCAGCCCCTCTGCCATTGGGCGATTAAAGAAACTTATCAGGTTATTTGGAATGTTCTGAATGAACAGTCTTATTTGGTTCCCTCGAGTAATAGAGAAGCCTGGTTAAGGACAGCATCTCAATTTGAAACTAGTGGAACTTTCCTCACTGCATAGGTGCCATTGATGGTAAACACATAGTCATACAAGCACCACCAAGGGCTGGCTCTGAATTGTTTTAATTACAAAAAGACACACAGCATTTCCCTACTGGCAGTCTGTGATGCAAACTACGGATTTACTTTGATTGATATTGGAGACAGTGGAAGACAGAGTGATGGTGGAGTTTATGCCAATAGTAAACTCGGATATGAAATTGACAACAACCTATTACATACGACTCTCTACCTCAGCAAACGTAGCTAAATTGGCTTTTTGTTAGCATTTTTCTGCAATCAAGCTACATTTTGTTCCACAGGAGGTCATCTGAGTTGGTGTAAAAGTGCAAGATAATACTTTACAAACGGTATTTTAGATCAGTACTCATAAGATATGAGGTGTAAATTTTGCAGAGCAACATGTTGAAGTATTGAATTTTGAACTTAGTATTCAGCTTCATAAGTTAACTGTTATCTTGTTGTTTCACAATTTGTGTAAGAAATACCAGAGCAGTGTAATGTTCAACAACTTAGCGAGTTAATAATAATACTTGGATAAGCAATCTCTGGAAGAATATGATTGGCAAAACATAATTCCACTTTAGGAAGAACTACAAAATGCCAAAAGTTCGAGTCAATCATAACTCTTTCAATGTAAATAGATTCACTCATACTACTTTTCACTACAAAATCAGTCCAATTTTCCCCTGTAACAAACATTTGTCAAACTTTTTTTACCAACTGATCGTTTTCAATGGAGGCGACCATCTGGCTATTCTGAGCTGCCATTTGTTTGACCTTCTGCTCCAAGTCTGACAGCTGCTCCGTGTCCGCTAAAGGCACGTTGTGGTTGTAAAACAACTCGCTTGTGGCCGGTTCGTTTGTAAACGCAAAGGAAAGCGTTGGTGTTGGTAATGACACTTCCTCGGGGGTGGCACAAGGTGCGCATTCTACCTCAATATCCCACCCATCAACGGGCTTTTGGGCTTGCTGGAGATGATCTTCCTGATAAAACAAAACAGTAGAGAAAGTAACGTACCAGACTGATAAACATTAAAATACCACCTCTTATTAGAGGGTAGTGTAAAGACCTATTTCAAAGTATTAAGGATGAACGTTTTAATCTGTTTATCACCTTTTTGACCAGGCGTTATCATTTTTTTTGGTGAGGGGGAAGCAGGAAGGAATATTTTGTGCTATTTGATAATTCGTTTCTGCTTGCCTCATGTGGTTTTACAAGGCTTACACAGGATAAAATTCAAAATTCCCAGACTTGGTTAAAAGTTGGTATCTTATTGGTATTTTGTCCAATTCCCAATAAAGTCCCGAACTTGGTAAAATCGAGAATTCCTAATATGATGCTTTTCTAATTGGAAAAATATTAAGTATACATTTACATTTGTGCATTGATAATAGCTATAGATAATAACAAGCACAAGCACAAACGCCAGGCATACGCACGCGCAGAATCAGTCATCCACAAACCAAGCCATTACTGCGCGTGCGTATACCTGGCGTTTGTGCTTGTGCTTGTGCTTATCTCACTAGTGTGAACCAGGCTTAAAAGATAAAGTTAGCTTCGAAAAATATATTGCTTACGCCTCTCACACTGAAGAAAATTACAAAATAATTTTGACGCCAATACTTGATCGGAAAACGACGTGTCCATAAAGATAAACCCAAAAACACGAATTGCAAAGGAAGTAATGAAATATGTGGAGGCCTGCTTCAAAATACTTTCGTTGATATCAACGAAGGCAGTGCAAATATTGCAACTATAATTATTAGCATTTTTGATCCAATGTATATATATCACATGTACACGGAACTAATAAAATTCTTGTGTTGTGTTGTGTTGTCTTGTTTTGGAGGTAGTCGCCAGGTTTTCGTAAAATCGCTTGAGAACTGATATTGCCAGCGCCCTTCCCCTGTTCCCCAAGGCATTTGCTAGCAAAATTAAAAAGCAGATTACTCGGTGTTGTTTTAGTCTAAGGCCTATGGAAATTAATTTTTTGGCTCGCGTCAGCGCCCGCACATGTATTTTTTCTGCCGCGTCAAAGCATTTCGTCGTTCATCGCAGATTGCTTTTTTCCAACAACGAAGCACCCGAAAGTAACAAGATTGGCATTTGACCGTGCTCAAGTGTTGGAAAGGGTTTTATGCAACAAATGTAATTGTTATGTGGTTTTCTTTCTCCATTTCTGGACAATCTTGACTATCCGAAGATATGCCCGTTCTTTGAACGAGGTTCCGAGCAATAAATTTCAGACTTTTTTACCTCAAAAATAAACTGTAAATAAGTGGGGAAAGACGAAAGTTGATGAAAATCCTGCACCGAATTTTGTTTTTTGGCTAACGCTAACCAGAAATTCTCCTTCCAGCGGCCTAAAGGCAAAAAATGTGGCACAAACACTAATCTTTACAATACTCTATTTTATGATCAGCTTTGTTTGTCGATCCCTGTTCCCATCTGACAGGGTTTTGACCATCTACTATCCTTTTGTGGATTCCACTTTGTTAGCGCCTCTGTTGCGTAAAGAGTACACAAAATAACTACCCATGAATTCAGCCAATCAGATAACCTTAACGACGTAGATACTTAGTCTTACCAACTATTCAAACACCATGGTTCTTCTCAACTCAACCAGTGTGGCATTTTTCGGCTTGTCTGCACAAAATATACATCGATCCGCGAGTTCTCACTAGATTTTACCACATTTGATATAAATGAGTAGAGAGAAGATGAAATAGCCGCATGTGTATCAACTCAGTCCATCTTCAAGTGACTAATTGGTTTCCATTCTCGACCCCAGAGCCCACGTTTCACTGCGTCAGCAAATCAGACATGCGCAGAAGAGAAGAGCTCTGGGGGCGAGAATGATTGGTTTCTCGAATGAGAGAGCATGCGCAGTTAGGTCAAGTGCCAGACTCGAAGTGACGACCCAAAATTATCTCGAGAATTAAAAACTTGAACATTAAAGCAAGATGGATTTTAATTTAGAGGTAGTACAGTTAAAGTGCCATTTTGTTTTTCATAGAATGTACATCAAAAGTAATGATCCTTGAACATTTAAAAGATCGTTCCAAGGATTCTCTGGTTCGCCAGACCCTTCATTATTTCGTTTTTATTCTAGATTGTAGTGCGAAATGATGTCAACCTCGATCTTGGATGACACAGAGGAGAAATGTAACGGAACAAAGCTGGCCAGATTGCTCGTTGATGGTGGAACAGAAACCCTGAGACGTGTGTTTGACTTGATCCACCCCCCTGCCAATATAGCTGCTGTTCTACACACAAACAAACCTCAGTTGAAAAGTCTGTTGCGGAAGAAACGGGTTCTAAACTTTAGCCAATGGAACAAGTTGTACCCACCCGGGGGAGCTGCTCCAGACTCCAAAACCTTTGACATCACTTTGTTGTTCGTACTGTTACGTAACATATGCGGCCTGACAGCACCTGCTACAGGATGGGACGCCCTGCCAACTGCGGCTGATGTATCACGAGAAGCCAACCTGGCCAGGATAAAGTATTACCGCAATCAAGTGTATGGCCATATAACAAGTACTGGGGTGAGCAAGGCTGACTTTGAACAGTACTGGAATGATATCTCTGGTGCACTGACAGCGCTTGGAGCCGATCAAGTAGAAATTGATTTGTTAAAATCGTCAGCCATTGGTGAAACGGACCATATAGCTTCGCTGAAAGAGTGGAAGTCGCAGGAAGATGAGGTGAAAAAAATGTTTTGTGAACTGAATGAAAAAGTTCAGAAACTTGATGCAAAAGTTGATGCACTGAAATCAACTCCTTTGTTGGAACAACTGTCCAAATGTGAGTTCGCTCAGCACATCCTCTCTCTAGTTGAGGAGTTCCAGGAAGGAACAAGGAGGTGGATCCTAGAGATGATTGATACATTTTGCACCAACCAAAAAGTTCGTTCAAGAGCTCTTGTGATAACAGCTTTACCAGGAGTCGGGAAGTCCGTTCTCGCGGCAGTGGCTTGTAGAAATGCTGAGCAGAAAGGCCGGTTGGGAGCTTGTCACTTCATACAACACAACAATTCACAACGTAACAATCCCCGAATCGTCATAGAATCCATTGCTCGCCATTTCTGCGACAGAATAGAAGGGTTCAAGAAAAAACTACACTGCAAAATGTCATCGCTGCAACCAAATATGAGGAAAAAGCTTGACGAAATGAATATGGAAACCCTTTTCTCTGTTCTTCTTGAAGAACCGCTAAGTGCAATGCCGGGTTTGCCAACGGAACAGACCTTTGTTATTGCTATCGACGCACTTGATGAGAGTGATCCCAGTTCAAGGGAGGAATTTATCAGTGTTCTCCTGAGAAAACTACACACCTTGCCTAAATGGATCAAGTTTGTGCTTACTTCTCGACCTACTAAACAGCTGTTAGCACAGCTGCCTCAAGTGACCATTATTAACATTGGAGTAGCAGACAGTAACAACACTGAAGATATCAGAGCGTACCTTTCGAAGGAGTTGCAGTTATTGTATCATGATAAACCCGTTGAAAATCTTGAAACTACTACGGTAAAGCTTACTGAGAGATCTCAAGGTATATTTTTATATGCGCATTTTGCTATTGAATCAGCGAACAAGAGGAACTTGACGCTTTCTGAATCAAGTGAGCTTTTTCCAAAGGGAATGTCTTCTGTTTTTGAGGACTACCTTTCACGCTCACAAACTGAACTAAAACTTGATAAAGAAAAGTTTATGAACTTTCTGGAAAGCATTACTGCCGCCCAGGTTCCTCTTCCAAAGTATTTCGTGCATAAGATTCTTGGTATAAACGAAGAGTCACGAGAACAAAGGAAGGTGGCACGCCAGGCTCTAAAATCTCTTTCCCTGCTTTTTCCCGAGGAAGGAAAATGTATTTCTATATTTCACAATTCTCTCGCAGTTTGGCTTGCCATGGCTGAGGATGAGGATGATGGTCATGATTTCTGTGTGAAGGTGGCAGATGGTCATCGTCTCCTTGCAGAACATTGTTTAAAAGTGCTCAGAGACGTGAAGAACCACAAGAGTTTTCCCCCTGAACTGAATGACTCTGAGAACTATGCACTTACTTTTGGTTTCCACCACATGTTGGAGGCTGGCGGGTACGAGGAGCAGCTGGGAGAGTGTGTGCAAGATCTGGAGCTGCTTGCTGCAGTGTGGGTGGCACGTGAAAAGACAACCTCGAGAATTCCTCTGCAGCGAAAAGCAGACCTGGTGGGGGAACTGAAGCGTATCCGTGACTGTAGCTCACTGCCTGATGAAGATTTGTCGCACCTTTGTACAGTGATGACAGCTGTCCATGTTCAAACAGATTGTCCACAGTTTGTTCTTCAGTGTGCAGCTTACTGTACGTCTTCAGCTGGGCTTAGCTTAAGAGCTACTCAGCTGTTAAGATCTCCCAAATACAGAAATTGTATCTGGGTTGAAAGGCAAGAGATCTATTTGTTCGAGGAGCACTATCGTGTCGTGTCCTGCCGTCCCAGCAATCACACGATCACATGTCTTTGCATCCGTAGTCGAAACAAGTCGACAAATCCCATCCAGTCTTCCGACTACACATTAATTACGTTCAATACAGAAGATGACCGGCTGCTCGCTAAAGTCGATTTAGGAACTTTAGATTACCAACCCTGCATACAGGTATCACTAAATGACAGCTACGTTGTAGTTTACGAGATGCATGGTAGACAGCTACAACTAAGAGATGTGCACGAACTAGAGATACGAAGGACGTTTGAAGTAGAACATTTTAACCAACTGTTGTCTTGCTGCTTTTTATGTGGTAACATACTGGCTGCTCTATGTGGAGATAGAACTGTTCGTGTGTGGGACGTGGAGAGTGGACTTCTTGAGACAACTTTCCGGTGTCCCGGTAGTCATCCCGAAAACTGTTTGCCCTCCCCAGCGGGCCAGCTGATAACTGTGGAGAGGGACGTATCGGGGTCACGCTCGGTTCTACTTTGGAAATCCCTGAAACCTCCTCAGTCCGTTCATCTGCATTCTGATGACTCCGTGTGTGCAAAATTGTCAACTAACAAAGTTTCCTTTACCAAGGACGGACAGTTGGCATCATTTGTATGCAAAGACAAACAGTCCAATGAAAGGTCATATGTCGTACGGTTGTGCGATGTCACAACTGCACAGTTACGGAACTATTTTTGCATCACGATGAACTGTCCCAGTCACATATTCATTGATGACAGTTACATACTGCTAAACGGCAGCCCGCAGGTAAAAGTGATGGATATCACCGATGGTTCATCACAGGAACTTGCTGCTGAACCTTCATTTGTGTGGTATAAGGGCAACCGGGAATGTGTTGCCCTTCATTATCGCGACCGCCGCACACTTCACAAACTAACCTTCCACAACCTTAAGTGAAACTAACTTTCTAGCCTACACTATAACTGTTACTTTTACACTCAAATTTTCACAGCGGCTTTTGAGGAATTTTTATGTAATCTTGTTCAAAGTTATCACAGTTACCAGATAAATTTCTTCGCAATTTTTCTAACATCGCAAAACCGAAAATAAGTAGCAATTTCTTGTTTAATTCACCTTTGGTGGAAAAAATCTTGGTTTATAAGAAACCGTTAACATCGAACGGTAACTAGGCCTTCGTGTGGTAGCTTCCAAAACATCGATTTATTTCTTTTGCATGAAGGCAATAAGGCGGCTGCTTTGGATGCACTGTGGCCAATGTTAGAGAGTGATAACCGAACAGTATGTGGTCCTTTATATGTTACTCAACTATTCGTTACTTCTGTTGTTCTTCAGTTCACACTGAAATTGAAACACGGTAAACAAAGTATGTCGAACTGTACGTGTTATTGATCCTCTCGTCTCATCATTGACGGATAGTTAATTTCCTGTGATAAAGGCAAATTAGTAACAAACAGGTAGTTGTCAGTCAAAAATTAAAAACGAACACTCTGGGTATAATGCCACAGTTTAGGAACTTCAAAAGAAACAATTAACTTCACCTTTTTCTGTGTTTATAGCTTAACAAATATGCTGTAGTTCGGCATTAGTTGCACAATAAAAGTTCAATAGTAAAACTTGGAGTTGCGAGGAGACTGGCCGACTGCTAAAAGACTAAACTGCGCGGTGGAGTACTTCGAGAACTTTAAACTGATATTGAATTGTTCAGTTCCAATGAGAGGCTTTATGCAGAAGTGGTCTCAACTCCATCCTTCAAACGGGGGATCCGTTCGCACCTCTCAACACCTGACCCACACACGGCAAATATGTAAAACAGTATAGTAATGGTTTTTTATTCATATATTTATTTTTCTTCTACATGTATTAATGATATTTTTACCGTGTCTGAATAAAGTAAAGTATGTCAAACAAAGTGTGTCGAATTGTATATGTTACTGATCCTCTCGTCTTACTCGCATCGCGTTGTCTATGTGGAGAAGAGTTGTAGCTATTCTGAAACTCTGTGAAATAATGAATTTGGTCAGATCGATGCAGCAACAGGGTATATTTGGATAGCACGTACTGACGTATTGTTTTTCAAAAACAGACACTAAAACAGCAAATAATCATCAGTGAGAAAGGCATTTCTACCGTTGGTTGCGGCTCCATTACACCCCAAACAAATTGCTACAGATTTTACCCATATTTGTAATACGGTAAAGCACGTTTCTTGGCTTTCTTGGGTTTTAGTTACTGGAGCAAGGAAATCGCAAAGTCAACATGCAGTGCCACCGTGTACTGTTGTATTTGGTATCGTTCTTGTTAAAAATCATCTTCAGAGTCCAAAGAGGATCTCTTTTTATGTCTGGAATAATTGTATAAAGCTGTGTACCGGGAAAACTGGATCGGATGGGGAAGGAGGGGATGTTGTGTTGCTCCTTCGTGATTCTTCCTTTGTCGCGAAGCTGTAGGTTGCTCCGATAAATCAGTCAATAAATCCTGACAAGAAAACGTACACATTGGTAAAGAACGAATGCACTTTCTAAGGAATGAAAATGTTGCGTGTCGTAGAACTTCTGAGCTTGCGTCTTAATCATGGTAGCAGCTTTTGAATACCCTGTCTTCCAGCTTCTTTATGGTTACAGAAATTGTTTCGGATAAACGTAGAGCTCTTGTACAATTTAATAAAATCAGTAATTTCTTCTTTCTCTGTCTCACGATTGACCGTGTAAGGCCGTTATGGTTAGTGTTAGACACCACAGCACTTGTAATCGTTCTAATTTCGATGTTTTCTTACAACTCCGCTTCCTCATCGCTGTCCAATTCCCAAACCTACAAAATGAAACAAATTCGATAAGCATGCTTGATTCCCAACTACATGGTGTAGTAGTAGAAATCCACCTTCATGGTAAGACAGTCACACTAAACGGTGTGAAACCTCTGTAAGAAGAAATCTACAATGGCCAGCATGATAAAAACTCCATCTACATGACAAGACAGCCAAATAATACAGTGAAAAGTCTGAACCCAGATGAGTCAGTGTTTGTAGTTGGTTATATCGTTCGGGTTGGTGTAGCACTGAGAAGGACTGTTGTTGGTTGTGACTAATGTTTCAACAATCTGTGTGGAAGTCATCTTCAGACTCTTTCCACACAGGTTGTCGAAACATAAGTCACAGTCAACAACAGTACTTCTCAGGACTACTCCAACCCGGACGATCAACCAACTACAAACATGGTGTGAAATCTGAACAAGTGGAAAACCATCTAGAAACGTGAATACTGAGCACGCTTCAATAAGATTTTTGGGAACTCCATCAACAGTAAAGAATATTGAAACATCCAACTGGACTTACCCGGTGGAAAACTGCAAAGTGGTGCCATTGTATACGTTTCACAAAAGCATTTAAATCCTCAATACTGAAACAAACGAGGACTTTTCTCCCGCTTAGGTTTAAGAGTAAAGTATGGCATTTTCATTTTATCACAAAACTTGATCTTTGGAATATATTTCTACGCTTTGTTTTCAAATACAAACAAACGGCACATTGTTTTGTGCCACATGAAATCACACTGCACCACACTGTACCGTTATGCCACATCAAGTCACACTGTACTGTTCTGTTACATCACATTACACTGTACTTTTGTATTACATCAAGTCACACTGTACCTCCGTGACGAGAGTATCTTCCAGCATAGCAGTCAGTCCCGTGAGGTCCTCCAGATACTTTGGAACATTGAACGCATTGAGCAGAAAGGAAAATCCTTCTTTTTTGTACGAATCCAGCACCTGAAAGTTATTACCAGAAAATTTAGATTGACAGAATTTTACATCATATTTTAAACAGTTGAAAAGTTGATCATCACTTCCCAATGGAGAATAAACTAACACTGAAATGCGTGACCATTATTTGTGCCACAAATAATAATTACCACAACCATCACCCATATCATTTTATGTTTTGTTATAAAGTGCATCCTGATCTACATAACAACAGGATTATTGCTGATGTAGCTTCACCAAGTTAAGATCATTTTTAAAGACGAGGAACGAAGGTGGGGAAACCCTATGTTGCCGTCCACTCCTAATACAGAATCAAGGAATGAGACTTCTGCATTCAATCAACTGCTGCTTCGTGGTTCTTCCAGTCAATACGTAGACTCGCAAACGATCATCAACAGACATATTCTATATATCGTTCTCAAATTAAGGTAAACATAAACATCTCTTTTCCACTCAAACACTGATATTAACATTGACTCCACACCTTCTGCGAACATGCAGTACAGCGGTCGAAAGCCAAACTGGCAGGAAGTACCATGTGGTATCTGGAGAGGAAGCCTCGAATCTGAAACAAAAATGAGATTAAAAGTATGGTTACAACATAACAATTCACTCAAAGATTGTCGTATTTGTCATCAATACCAAACATTTTCCCCCAGCATGTTGTCGTGTAAGCTGTTTTAAAATAAAGAAGCACACTGACTCTAGTACGCACATGCTGTTTTCTCAATTTAAATAAGCAAAAGAGGCTAGTTCTAGTTTTCACTAGAAAACCGCTTGTCCCTTTGGGAAAATCATTCTACTGGCCGCCATAATTTTACCATCAATTTTCAAAGGCAAGCTTTACAAGAAACCTTACCTTTCTCCACCATTAACTAAACTTATAACAGCAATTCTAATATTTCATCATTATTGATTATCACGATCACTGATCTTTATCACCATCAATGACCATTGTCATCATTGATTATCATAGTCAATGCCAACGAACAAATTAAAAGAGATAGAGAACAAAACCTATAACAAAGAAACTGGCCGAGGTTTATAACCAGTTCGTTCTACTAACTATGGTCTGACGAGAGCTAATTTTAAAGGTCTTCAGGACACCCTCAAGAGTGTTTACTAGGATGATTAAACATGAATTGCTAGGACCCAACCGAAATTGTTTTTGCTTGCTCACCTGGTGAGGAACGAGACCCAGCGGTGACTGTAATTCCGCCGTTAGGTGATCATCTTTAGCGCTTGTGTCCGCAGCAGCGTGACCCCTAACAATAGTGGTAACATAAACCTAAATATCACTTCATTACTCTCAAAGGGGAGCGTATCCCTTCTTTCGGAATTTCCTCACAATTACCTCATACTATACCGATATTGGCCTCCTCCGCAGGCAACTCCAGCTGGCATTTACGGAGCAACAAACTCTATTTTTAAAAAAAAGCAGGTATTCTATCCGGAAACTGGGTTGAGCATGCCGAGTTATGGTAAACAGGGTCAACTTGGGTTAATGAGGGTGGAGGCTGTGGCAAAAACCAACATGAGAATGGAGGAGGCTATACCCATGTCTCAGTCTCAATTTAAAGAATCAAAAATTTGAATAACAGCACCATAGGTCCATAGTTGATGAAGAATGATAAACATTTTTTTTAAAAAATTGAAGATGATTGGGAGGAGAAAAGGTGGTGGAGGAAGTTGTTAATTTGAAGGCATTTTTAGCTTTTTTTGGATTTTAGGTAAGTTCAAAATTAATTTTTGAGTTCATATTTAATGGACGAACGCCAGCTCGTATGTTATCCGAGGAGTGGCGCTTGCCCGCTTAGGAGCAGTGTTTTTGGCGTTCTAAAATCTTTTTACCCTTTTCAAACCTCCCTCAAATCATCCTTATCACCAACAAAATTAAGGGTTAACTTTGCGGACGATCTTCGAATCACAACATGGGTTACCTGTGTGGGTGCTGTATCACTGACACTAGTAGCTCAACAGGAAGGGAGTTGGCAGTGAGACATGGGTTACCTGTGTGGGTGCTGTATCACTGACACTAGTAGCTCAACAGTAAGGGAGTTGGCAGTGAGACATGGGTTACCTGTGTGGGTGCTGTATCACTGACACTAGTAACTCCACCGCGAGTGAGCTGGCGATGAGAGACATTCCAGGTCTTGATACGGTGCACTGCTGATCAAGAGTCCGATCTTTGGTGGACTGTAAGGAGTGAAGCACTTTCGTAAGTATCATTTTCATTCTTTAAACGACCAGATATTCCTGACACATTATTTCGCTTCTAGCTATCACTTTCTGTCTCATCTGTCATATAAGAACTTCTTTATGCAAAATACCATAAAGTAAAGGCTGGTTCAAACACAACCGCATTGTACGCACAAATCAAGAATATCGTTTACCTTACAGATAGGAAGAGAACAACACACCGAACAAGCATTTTATGTGAAATATATAAGATAAGTCAAAATGCAGTTTCATAACAAACAAACCAGGCGATTCTAGTCCGCCTCCTACTGTCTCTATCTCATATTTCGAGGTATAGCAACCGCATTCCAGCAGAGCTTAGGTTGGATCCGTCCCCACCCCAAGGAAGCAATAATTGCTAGTCAAATTCCTAGTTACCACCAGATCATCACAGAAGTAACAACCGATGTTGGTCCTACTCCACCTCACCAGATAGGACAATTTGCTATTCACATTTCCAGGTGCCAACACATCATTATGGAAGTAACAACCCAGGTTGGTTCCGTCCCCACCCACTCTCAATGGCAAGATATATTTCCAATTACAAACACATCGTTGCAGAAGTACAAAACTGCTTCCACCCCAACCACACCAGCATGGAAGTTCCATTTGTTACTCACATTTCCAGGTACAACGCATCAAATTGAAGTACATGTAGCAACCCAGGTTGGTTCCGTCCCCACGCAATCTCCGAGAAACTATCACTTGCAAAACAAATTTCCAGTTACCAACACATTGTTACAGAAGTAATGGCTACATTTTATCCCATCTCAATCCTGCGACCAAAGAACTATCATTTGCTACTTACATTTCCAGGTGCCACCACATCATTACAGAAGTAGCAGCCCAAGTTGGCTCCTGGGATTGTTGAAGCTCTTGTACTTGTGGAACAACAGGCAGCCGCTAATCCTACATCTTGTGGGCTCTCATCTCCTGCACTGGTTCCACTCCCTCCCTCCTTCACACCGTGTCTCATCACCAGAAATGTGTCAAAGCCAAGAGCTGCATTAATCACAAGCTACAGAAAACAACATAATAGTATATTACATTAGCAGAAGCAGTTTTGTCATTTTTCATTAGATAAACTTTTCATTCACAACTTCATGTCGAATAAAAACACAGAATGTATTTGTAAGATAACGAGTCCTTTTAGGAGTTTAGGAGTTATATTTCTAAAATCCAGGAATTCTCCAAGAATCAGTCTGAAATTCCAGACGAATTCCAGGATCTCAAGGAAACCCAGGAACCTTACTTTTATCAAACATTCTACCAAATGCACGTTTCCTTTCTCTAACAGCACTCTTTCTTGCATTGATCGTGGACTGACTGACTAAATGTTAACAAAACGGCACTTGTAGATGAAATACGTCTTTGTCTTATTAATTAGTGTCCCTGCTATAAACGAATCTATCTTTGATTAAGCATTTCAAAAACAAAACCCAACCTTGTTCTTGGCAGCACTAATAACTGTTGGTAGCCAGCGACTTTCTCGTGTATCCATCAGCAAAAACACCACATCATGATCATCAATGAGCTCTTCCAACTTCCGTACATCTTGTTTCACACTTTCTATCTCCTCTGCAACATAAAGTGTTCACATTATGGCCAGGAATTACTCACTGCATTAATTCACTGGACAATTCCGAGTTTAACTTTCACTAACAACTCAGAGCATGCAAAAAGTACTATTTGCAAATTGAGTCTTACCTAATAACAGAAAAACAATCGCACACACATCCAAGAGTAGTTACAGCAACCTACTACTCCATGTACTTGCTATAAGCTGTTTTTAGACAAAGCGTTTGACCATTTATCTATTCACGTAATGTTTTAGTAATGCGTAGTTGTTACAGTTTGTTTCATTTTGTGACGCAAAAGAATGCTGTTCTGAAAATACCTTTTGCGTATATGTCACTTCACAATATCAGTTCAGTATGCCCTCGGACATCCTCAGAAAACTCGGGGGCTCTCGGCTCTAGTATTTTTTTTAACCTTATAAACCACCCTTAGATTTCTGTGGATGATCCCTGTACTGTCTTGGCAAGTTCCATTAGATATTACTAAGAAGTGGTTCTGTTAGGTAAGACAAGCATGAGCACAAGCAACAGGAACTCGAAATCGAGCAAGCACAACTACTATTACCCAGAGACTAGAGACCTATTAACCTATTCAGACATAAAACAAAAGGAAACAAAAAGCGCTTTCTTTCCGCAAAAGACAAACAACAACAGAGCTCAAAT
>JAOEJI010519605.1:0-15872 GCA_025448255.1 Umimayanthus chanpuru
AATTATTGGTTGCGCAATCCCTGAGGGATTTTGTAAATTATGCCCATATCGTGCCAGGTTTTAAAACGGACCATTCCATGATGCAGTTGTTCTTGACCAAAGGAAGTCACCCCAGAGGAAGAGGATTCTGAAATATAACATAAGCCTCTCAAAGGATCTGAACTATATAAATACAATAAATTCGGAAATTAAAGAAACCATTGAACAGAACCAAAATTTAAACCCCTTAATGTTGTGGGGTTTTTTAAAGTCTCATATAGAGGTAAAACTCTTGCATACTCATCCTTGTAGTAAGGAAAAAGAAAGGATCGCAAAAAAGAGTTAACCGCTCGAATTGAAACTTTAGAAAAAGAACTAGCTCGTTTGGCAACAACAATGTAAAACGACTGCTAGAAAAAAATCGAAAAGAACTGGACAGTATCATTTAATACAAAACCGCCGGTGTGATGGTACGTTCGAAAGCTAGGTAGATTGAACTTGGTGAAAAGAATACAAAATAGTTTTTTTAACCTAGAACGACGAAATTATAATAAAAAGGTTAACACAAAATTAAAGAAAAATGACGGAACGGAATTGAACAGTCAGAGTGATATTAATTCTTAGAGAAGAAGAAACATTTTACACAAATCTCTATTCCTCTGACATTTCCACTCTTACAAAGAAGAATTAGAAGAAGCAAATTTGTTTTTTGCTCACAAATTACAGATAAACGTCTTGGCGAAGACGAAATAAAATCCTGCGATGGCGAGGTATCTGAAAAAAAAAATGCCTAAAAAATTGAAAAGCAATGCCCAACGGCAAAAGTACTGGAACTGATGGGTTCCCGGCTGAATTCTACAAGATTTTTTGGATAGATTTGAAGAACGTACTACTGTCTTGCTACTCTTTCGCATTCAAAACTGGGCAATTGTCCATTTCACAAAGGCGCGGCATTATGTCTCTTATTCCAAAAAATGATACAATTCCCTTCTTCTTAAAAAAAACTAGCGTCCAATTTCATTTCTGAACATGATTATAAACTTGTTACAAAATGCATTGTCTCTCGTTTAAAACAAGCACTACCATCTATAATACATCCGGACCAGACAGGCTATCAGAAAGGAGAACACATTAGATGCTTAGTGACATCATTGACTATACCAATGAAAATGATATCCCTGGGATATTATTTTGCAGATTTTGAAAAAGCGTTTGATACAATAGAATAGAGCTTTAAAATACTTTAAATTTGGAAACGACATCATACGTTGGATTGATGTTTGCTATAAAGACATTTCAAGTTCTGTTACAAATAATGGCCTTGCTTCTCCTTTCTTTGACATTTCACGAGGTGTTCGCCAAGGATGCCACTTTCCCCTTATCTTTTTGTCATATGCACATCTATAAGAAGTGACTCCTCTCTAAAAGGCATCTCAATTACTGACACATGTTGATAGGGAAGTCAAATTTTTCCTCTTCGGATGACACCATGCTACTGCTTCCGGAAAGACAAAATAGCTTTAAGAGTAGCACCACAGATCTTTGATAAATTCAGGGTGTGGTCTGGGGTAAAACTTAATTTTTCTAAATGCAAATTACTGAAAATTGGTGCTTTAACAAATTAAAATTTTAGTGTTTTGTAGCGACTACGGTTTAGAATGGACAAATCAGCCAGTCCTTGCTTTAGTAGGCATGGTCTCCTCAAACAATACAAAAGAAATCATTTACCTGAATTAATAACCACAATTGAAGAAGATACAAAACTTGTTAAATATTTGGCAACAACGCAACCTCTCTTTGATAGGAAAAATGACAATCACTTCGCTTCCAAATCCGAAAGATGCTTTCTTTTCCCAACTGAAAAAAGGTATGGTCAATTTTTTTTATGGAATTACAAACCACCCAAAATTAAGTACATTATTCTCACAAACAAACAGGAAGAAGGTGGATGTAAACTATTTGACCCAAAAAGCTTTTGTCAATCTCTTAAAATTTCATGGGTTAAGAAGATCTTTGAAAAAGAAACACGTTGCTTTTGGAATTTTCTAATTGAAAGGAATCTCTGCTCTGTTTGGGGAAATCTTATCTGGAGCTGCAATTTCAAAGACAAGGACAGTCTGTCAAAAATCAAAAACAATCTTCTAATTGATCTGTCAGTTGCTTGGGGTGACTTTATGTTTCAATACCATGAAGGAAGAAGTCGATCACTAAATCGAAATGAGATGATATGGAATAATTCTTACATAAAAATTAATGGCTCGTCAATTTTTCTATAAATATGGCATCAACAAGGAATATGCAAAATTGCACACCTCGTCGATACACATGATAACTTTCTGTCTTTTCAAGCTTTCCAACTAAAATATTCGCAATTGAAATGCAACTTTCTGGAATATTTTGGCGTAATCACTGCGATTAAAATCTCCAAAGGTTTCTTTTAATAACAGTGTTCTTAAAAATACCATATCATTCATTTTACAACAAGAAAAAGTCTGCAAAACTGTTTATATCCATGTATTTTAAAACAGAGTGCGGAGTTTCCTTTGGCAACGCACAAATGTAAAGCAAAAATCGAAGGTACAAATGGCAAAATGTCTTTCCGAACAGACCTTTTCAGCGGTCGTTAATATTTGCTTTGGTCTGTAAGGTTACATTGCACACAAAATTACAAAACTTTCAATTCAAATTTCAACAGCACATATATACTAACTTAAAATTGTTTAAAGTGAAATTTGTCAAGTCCCCAATTTCCTCTTTCTGTCAGATGTCGGAACAAACCCTTATTTTGTGAATGTAAAATAACGAGAGAGTTTTGGAATGACGTATGCAATTGGCTTAGTGGAGAAATTAACACAACTAAGTCAGTCTTTCGATATCCGTTTTGGTTATGATATTACAACGCCAAATTTTCTCTTAAACCAACTAGTTTTGATAGGAAAGGTATTATTTTCCAATGCAAGATAGCAGAACATATGCCAACTATTAGAAATTATAAAATGTTGATTAAAGACAGAAAAATTGAAAGACAGCTTTGCAAATCAACAGAATAAATTGTCAATAAAAAGTAGAAGAGTGTATTACCGGTCCTAAATTGAATTTGTTATTTTCTTAAGATCACTACATCACTCTGTAAAATATAAACTTGGTAAATACAGAAACAATGCAACTATGAAAAACATAACGCCGCGTTTTTGACATGAAATAAAGTTACAGGGGAAAATAGGTCAAAAATGGGAAGCAGTGACGGCAGCTTGGAGGGACTGATTCCTCTCCCCCACACACCAGGTAATACTTGGTTAAAAGTGGTCGGGTGGTTAATAGCCTTTCTGATGTTAAACCCAATTTGACGAGCAAGGAAATTTAGTCGACTTGCTCCAGTTGACTCGGCTGTCTATATGAGTGAAACTTCTACCGGTGGCCTCTGTGATAGGTTAGCAGGAACGATTTAGGGTAGGGGTCAATACGGCCTGGCCTGCATCAGTGGGAATTTTGGAAACATAAGAAAAACAAAAAAACACTGTTTTTCGAACACATGTTTGTTTCCGACATCCCCCCTCCTCTCTAGAATTGTTCAATTTCCGAAATTTTGGATCCTTCGCTGACACTCGTCCACTTACCACCATATTGTTAGCCATTAAAGTGCCTATGAAAAGGATACAGTAGAAGGCAAAATTTATGATGCTGTTGTTCACATTTTAACTAGCATCAATTTAACCTCAAAATGAGTTCACAATCAATAGATCATGGCACATTTAGTACTCGCGGAAAGTTTGAGCTGGATATGCCAATCAATTTTCTTTGAAAAGAAGTCGGGCGGATGCACTCAAGCATTCAAAAATTTAGAGATCCTCTGTAACTGTCGACACATTTAAAAGATGTCGCCCAAAAATACGTAGCAGGTTCGAATCTTTGGTTAGTACCAACTGTGCAATGCCTTTTGATTTATGGACATTTTTGTTTCAACCTTGGAGTTGGATTTATGCTATATTACGTCATTGTTCGCTGCAGGCAAGTAATGTCTACTGATATCTACCTGTGCTTACTGTGCCCAGAGGTTGGTTTTCAATGGACAACTGTATCTGCAATGTTTTGAACTGAAATGTACAGTACAAATTGAACCTTTTGCGATGCAGTTAAAATCCTAGCAGTAAATAAAGATCTTCCATATCCAAAAATATCCAAGAAAATGCTTTGACTAGAATCTCTTCTAACAGTCCACACGGGCATAAGAACACAACTAATCACGCGAAAACACATAGAATACGTAAGACCACGAATATATCGCAAATTACCACGTACAAACACATGTAAAACACGAGTGACCACAATAGAAAGGAAAAATTCTTGCTTGTTCTTCCATTTCTCTTTAATGATATAAGCTCGACGAGATACTTGGGCCGTGATTTCTTGATATCATCATAATATCATATCCCTTTTACGCCTGTAGGACACTCTGTAGTGTGCCAGACGGTGCGTGATTAGCGCGTAGGTACACTTTTCCAATGTACCCTATCCAGGGCATCCTCTGCAGACAGCCCCCTGTCTATCAAGTCACCTTCCACCAGTTCCTCCCACGTCTTCCTGGGCGACCCTTCTTTCTTTTGCCATCAACTTGGAGACTTCTGAATGTATTTATACTCTGTGAGCTGCACTGGACATGGCTAAACCACCCTAGACGCCTGAATCTGAGCTCTGTGTGTAGATCGACAAGGCTCAACTTCCGGCAGAGATCGTCCGAACTACAGCGCACACCAGGCTTGATGCGGCAAATCCATTTCATCATAGACCTTTCATTCCGCTCGAAGCGTCTTAGATCTTTTTTCTTGGCAGGCCAGCACTCGCATGCATATAAAATGGCGCTCCGAACATAAGAAATTTAAACGCGGCCACGAATATCGCAGGATAAAGCTAGACCTCGATGACAAGAGGGGCAGGAGTTCTTTGAACTTCTTGGGGCGTGATTATTTGGTGTACTACATTCAAGAACAGAATGACTCTTAGGCAATGCACTTTTTAATGTGTCCCACCTCCAGAGAAGGAGTAAAACGGAGTAGCTCCAGTTTTGAAGTTAACTACCAGAGTAAGCCCCCCAAAACATGTTACTCCGTTTTCATGCGCGCAAGGTGAGCATTTCTCTTGTACCTTCCCTTTCCAAAGTATTCTGTCACCTAGTCGATGACAATCCAAAAACACAACTGCATGGCTGTCCCAACATTTTAACATCCGAAAACGTCCTAAAATCTGGAAAAAAAAAACAATTAAAAAGTGTTAGTAGAGGGAAGCTCTCGAACAGAAAGAAAACAAAAGTACAGAACTTATGCGGTGTGGGTAAAAGGGGACAAGGCAAATGAGAGACCATCTAATTCCGCATATGTTATTCCCGGGGTATACTCACAAACCCACACTAAGAAACCACCTCAGTGGTTTTCAAAGGATGACCTTAAACTTTATGTCGATCGAAAGTTTGCAAAGTTTTGTAAATGACACACCTAAATGATGTCAAAATTTCTTTTGGAAACTCTTTCACGTTAGGTGTAGTTTCCAAACCAACGCTTTTCGATCTTTAGGTCTCAACTCTGTTACTAGTTGTCCCCCGCGTTAAATTCAGCACCGTTTGTTGTCCCAACTGCAGGGATTTTTCTATTGTTTTTAGAGTTCATTAAAGGGATACATGTACTCCAGTGGCCAAAGTCACTTTTCGGAAATTAACGCAAAATTGGCTAAAAAAATGAATTTGTCACTAATTTTGTTCAAAAATGTTTAGAAACGCGCGAAAATAAGCAAAATGTGGTTTTAAAGAGTCTTTGGAAGCGCTCGGAAACCACTCGGAAATCGTTCGGATTTTGGTGCTTGCAATGACAACAGCTAGCGATGGCGCCACCGCAAGTAATTTTGTCCGCGAAGCTGTTGCTCGTTTTTTGTTGTTTTACAAGCAAAATGGTGCTTTTTGGTGTTGATTTTGGTTCGTTAGAAACAAAGCAACTAATTCTAGTTTCCGAGATTGTTTTAACAGATCCATGTAACTTCTAGGGACTTGCAGGAGTTCAAGTAAGTTAAGTAAGTTCAAGTCGTCTTTACACTCTTTGCAGCATGGAGATCGCTTCAAGCAAACATCACTGAGTGAAGTTTGATCAATGTGTTGGCAAAGATACAAGCCGCAAATTGTAGGATTTTGTTCTTTTAACAATTTCTAATTCAACTATTGACGTTTAAACGTCCAGAAGGCACAGCAACTGAGGATTCCCACTGGCTTTGCCGAACAGCAAAACACAATTTCAAATATTTACATTTGTGTCAAGAAACAAAATCTGATTCGGTGAATGTTTTAGAAGTCTGCCAAACTGGCACAATTAAAACAACACTATCACGAGATTTATAATAGCTTTGTCGGAAACTGCTCTGCAACAACTTCAGTAACTTCACTTCTTCAGTACGGCCATTTTGAACCGACCTGTAGACTTTGTAGTTTTTGTCAATTACGTGTTCTGAAGCGGCATCTAAAATCAAGATAAAAACGTATCATTTCCAGTTTTGTTTACGAAAATTAATTAGTTAAATTCCACATTGATGACATACTTATTCAGAACGAGTAAACAAGCGCCTATCACCTACCATTACCAACTCGATGGAACTCCATAGCCGATTCACTTGTCCTTGCAAAACGCCAAATTAAAAGACAAAACTGATCACAACGGGAACTTTCCAGTTGACTTGATTGGACCAGCAGCTGGTCCGAGCATATGGGTTTACTCCAATCTATTTTATAAAATCGTTTAATAAATCTATCCTGTCAAATTGTCTGTCCGCTTTGCGCGAGTGTGCTTCAACAGAAAAATTCTTTCAAGTTTTCCCGACGCTACCGGAAGCAAAATTTTTTCCGAGGACAAAGTCACTGGTAGAATTTTCTGTCTCGAAAATCTTCGGAAACGCTCGGTTTTTGTTTATTTTTGCACATTTCTTAACATCTTTGAATCAGCCAATTTTACGTTAATTTCCAAAAAGTGACTTTGACCACTGGAGTACTCTTTAAAAAAAAAATCCGATATTTGAAGCTGATAAGTGAACAGCGAGGAGGCCGTGACTGAACAGGAAGCTGAAAAACAGATGCAAAGTTCCCAGGCATGTTTTGGACGTGACTTATATCGTTTAGCTTAATGTTATGGCAACAGACCAAGAGCCCTGCGGACCTATCATATTGCTCGTGGTGAAAATTGTTCGATAAAAACTGACTTCGCAGAAATAGCAGTTAGTTCCGGCGAAATCTTCCAAGAGTTTGATGTTTTGGAAAAATTTAGTGTCCAATTATCAAAAGCTTGTTGTCTTGTTACATGCAAATACTCTTGAGTTTAAGAACATTTCTGAGAAATTTTATCCATTCTATGTTGTTGCTACGAAGGCCTTCTGCAATATTTGAACTTGCTGGTTCGCGTGGCAAAGATTCCGGTATCGAAACCTGACTTTCCGGCCATTCATCCGGTGATAACATATTTAAACTCGGTATTATTAATATGCCCCGATTCGGCAGAGAAATATTCTGGCATCTTGAATGGTGCATCTCCCTGTAAGCACCCATACTCGTTTTGTCATTTCTATTTCTACTATAATTTATAAAGCAACCGTGGTTTTGGAATTAGAAGCCGGCGTCATCTGTTGTTTTTTTCTTGACCTTTGTTGTCTACTTCGTTATGGCTTTAATATACAGACGTTAACTGACTTGTATCACAATCCCTCCCTTTACATTGTTATGGTAACCATGTCAGTAAGCATAGCTTTAGATATGGGTTAGAACGATCCGAATAGCAACATTTGTAGGATGTTTGAAGAACGTTTTCTAAAACGTTTGTTAAATATTTAAAAATGTCTCACAAACGTTTTGAACTCGAGCTTAAAAAGCATTCTTCCAAGTTCAAATAACGTTTCGTTTTTCTGGTTTAAAATTAAGCGGCTATTTGCACTACCAATTCGTCGAAGATGACAAGAACAAAATGTTCAAGAAGAAACCCTCGAGAAGCCACAAAAACATTCTAGACTGTGTCTATAAACTGAAAACGCACCCTTCTTGGGATTTTATTCATCTGTAGTAAGATCATTCAAATGCATTTAGTACTAGTAGACGGTAGTGAAAAAGAACATTTGTTTGTTTGTTTGTAATAACACAAGTCCATTCTATTTTTAGTTATGAAAATAGTTGGAATTGGCGTCCAATATTATTCGTTTGCATTAAGTGGCTGGTCAGGGTGCAGCAGGTCGAATCCGAAAATTCATGAGCAAGGAAGTCATATAAATCATGATCAATGTAATATAAAACGTGTATGTTTGTTCAAAACACTATACATGTATTTCCAGTTGAATTGGCACTATAAAAGGCATTCTGGCCATATAAGCGGCATTCGGCACAAGCCACACTTCATAAATACCCATTCAGACAACAAATACGTCAAAATGATCGTTTATGATACAGTCCTTTCAACGAACCTTTCAAAAAAGTTGCTGCTGAACGGGACAGTAAAAACAATCGTAACACCATTCCAGATTTGGCCTAATTGCTTCACAATAGCGTGATTTTGACATTGAAACAAAGGCGAACGGCACTCAATTGAAACACAAACCAACCCACGCGGTAACGTTCGCATGATGTCCACGTGTCACTGCATTCTGATGGCAAACAGCCAATCACATTAGAATTCAGTTCCCACAACGCCTCCGCATGATATGCGGATCATTCGTTCAACAATGCAATGTTCATTTGGGACCGAAGTTGCGCTGGTTCGAACAAGTACGATGTAAAGTTCTTCCTCGGCGTTGATTTAGTTTCTACAGAACGAAATCACTTAAACAGCACAAACCAGCAGCGAAAATGTTTGTTGTCAGTATTTGCCACGTGAAAAAAGTATTTTGGCAAGTTGGCCGTCAAACCGTGATCCTTGAAGAATGTCTGGGTGCCCTTTCATCATGGATGGTAGTAACCGGAAAACAGAATCGACTGAGAACGACAAATTTAAGGTCGTTTGGATTTCAGCTTCATCATAATGAACTGCTTTGAATAATACTGTTATTCATTTACAAAGTCCTTTTGGAAGAGTAGTAGACAAGCAGTGGCGCCAAATGAAGCGTTTTCTTAAAAACCAAATGGAAGCCACTCATGCGAGGATAGGAATGCAGCTGAAGGCACGACAACCGAACGGAAGTTATGTGGCAGTATCGCTCTGATTGTTTGTAATTGCAACAAATTTCTCTATGACTATGATACCTACATGTCTCAAGTGCGCACGAGACGAATGTCGCAATATGCAATAAACTCAAACCTGAAAGACCAAAAAACTAGTGCCAGTCCTCCTCGGTCTTTAAATTAAAATTATATATTTATACTGTCGTGCCAAGAAGAATGAAAACAGACTGGTCGCGGATTACACCTGGTAAGAGCATTTACTTCAAAATGAACAAGCTGCACTGAAGATTAATTGACCTGATTTTGCTGTCATTCTTTAGCTTCCAATATAATCTAGATTTTGCCTTAAATTTTGAACTTGTCTTCAGTGTATTCTTCAGAGTTTTATTTTGACGAAAAAATATTTTTTCGGTGCGAAAATTTAAAAAACAAAACATGACTTAAGTCTACTCGTGGTCACTCGTTTTTTTGTTTCTCAAAGGTCAAATGAATTCAGGTTTTTCTAGAGTTCATTTAAGCTAGTTTTGTCCTTTCTCAGAAAGGAGTAATTCATCTTTTTAGATTTTCCTATGGACACTCAATGAAATAGAAACACGACTCGGTCTAGCGGTATTCATGCGCTTTGTGTTCCAAGGTATTATCAAGGTTAAACTGAGTAAAACTGCAAGACCTCGACCATGCCACCACCAGGAAAACATACAGCGGCAGCTGAGGTAAGATAAATAGTAGTTGCTTGTCTTATTTTAATACCTCAATACGACTAGAATACGATTAGGAGCCTTTCGGTTCGCCATCGTTCATATCGGGGTCACAAGAAGCTATGTATATATACACGACAAATAATTTCTAATTCTAACATCGAGCTGCAAAGTTTGAAGCTTGAAAAATTATGTTTTATCCCTACTACAAGCCGCATAAAACACTGTCATTTGCTGTAGTCACGTATGAAGGTTCTTCTATCACTCGGTAGTTTTAGACCCGTGCAGTTTCGGTGCAAAGTAAGGAGTAGGAGGACGTCAGGAAGGAGAGCTGACATTTCAAGTTACCACTAAAATCATGCTCTCATACCGAAGCACACCCACTGGCTATAACGCACTAGTTCCGATCAGTTTTTGTCGCATAATCTAACTTAACTGATTTCTACATTTCTAACCCTTGATACCTATAGTTAATGCCAGCTAACTAAGTTCTGCGTATTTCTGTTTTAAGTTAAAAACTTTGCTTGTGAAAATTCATAGATCCAACTTTGTTCTATCAGCCGGAAACTTGTTAAAGGTACCTCAAGCCGTATGAAAGATTAATAACAATGTACATGTGTATATCTCAGTTCAGAGACTGTTTCGAACAATGAAGATAAAACTTGCGTTCTGTTTTGTATGAAACCAACTTCAGTGATGTGTTGCTCTTGAACATATAACCAGCTGGCTGGACCTAAATGAATCACCGGCCGGGCTTATAATTACACCATGTGTGTTTTCCAAAGTGTCAAATTATTTTAACTACTTTCTTGCAAACAGTATATAGTATTATTGTAACGGTTCTTTTGATTTTTCGAAATATATGAAATAAAAGTTTCTTGCTTTCGCTTAGCCTATGTTCTTAGAATGTTCTTGGTTAATTTGCAGTCTCAACGTTCTCTTTTGTAGTAAATAGCTTCTTATATGCTGAAGAAAATGGAGTGTATTTTGATTCCATTGGCTTATTGTTTTCTTGATTTTATAGGGAGCACAAAGAATGGACTCGGTGGAAACACTCCGAAAAATACTGGAACAGTATGTATCTTGTATAAAAACGATTTACCATCAGATAATTGCTTGATCGGTTTCTGAAATAACTGTACGCTTCTAACGAAAAGAACTAACAGAGCATTTTTCTTCGAATTTCCATTCGTGATTGATTTAAACACATAGCTTATTTCACTGTATAGATTTTGTTTAAGTCCTTTTTTTCTGTGAAGACTGAAAAGTGTTATTTTAAGTCATACAAATACATACTAACCAAAGAAAGGAAAATAGCAAAAGGAAGGACTTTAAAGTTGAAGTTCAAGTGACATTTACATGCTATAAAAGCACTTGGTTTCCTACAAGTTCCACTCATTAACCGATGTTACATTTGTCGTTATATTTATAGATTGCTTGCTATATTGGAGGAAGCACAAATTCAAGAAATGTCCGCAGGCCAGGTACAGATTCTTTTAAACAATCGTTGTATGTTGTTAGCACTTACAAAATTGAAAGACCATATCGTCACTATATTATACTCATCTAATAAGCGTTGGCAAGCAGCCATCTATAACAGTAGCTAAACTTCGAAAGAGCATTTGCTTTGCTTTTCGTTACACAACTAAACAATGACCGATTAACAGAGAAACGTTTTCTAGCTGTAATTTTACTTTCTTGTTTAACTAGGTTTGCCAGTTTGACGCAAATTAAGCAATAGCAAGATAGCAACACTAAAATATTAGTTTTAATGGAACATCTTGATTAAACTGTTGTGACAAATGTTGTCAAAGCATTTATAAATATTAACGACAACTGTATAATGTATAAGAATCCATCTGAAGTTTTCGATTCAAGGAAATTCCTAGTACTTTGAAGATAAACATACTAAAGTACTCGTTAACATTAAAGATATAAACTGTGCATCATAAATTCAACCATAATTACAAAACAACAAAGACAAGAAAGGAAACCCGTAAAATAACTAACTTTTCTTCAGACTATTCACCAATCGCAAAACAAGTATTAAGCTCAGAGTCTATCTGAATGGCACAACTAAACAATAAAACTACTGTTAGAGGTTAATGCAACATTAAAATATTTGAAAGATAGTTACTTAATTTACTCATCGGAAGTCTGTGGTGTATTGAACTTATAATGGTTTTACTGTATCTTGTTAACCTAATCAAACACACTTGATTTAATCGATTCTCATAAATTTAAGAAATACCTTGAGCTAAAATACAAACATGCCAACACTTATTTTAAAACTGGTGTATTGAATGAACTACAACAGTAACATGATAAAACAACTAAAAATATGTTTCCTTGTTATCAGGAAACTCTTACAGCAACTAAGTTATCTTTAGACATACCAACAATTGCAAAACAAGCAACTGAATATTTTGAATGGTGAAACTACACAGCTAAACAGCCAAAATATTGTTTGCAATTTTAGTACAATACCTAATATTTTATTCCGAAACATTTCATCTGATTGCACAAGCTGGTTTTTACCTTACTTTATAAACGTAAAATTGAGTAAACTCAATTAGTGATTCCTATAGGTGAATTTGGCCATGAATCACTATAAGTTGTTGTAAGGTACCAGTGTTGCGTATTTTCTAAACAGAAAGTTAGTCCTTGCAGCATGCTAAACTGAATAAGCAACTGATACACGTACGTCATCTTTTTGCCTGTATGTATAATATCAAGATAAAATGTGGACATGATGTCCCGTTGTTCCATTCTGCATCTGGTTTTTTGTTCTTTAAATGTTTCTATTAATATAAATCAAATATGTCAAAGTGTTAAAAATGTCCGCACCTGTGTGCTTGAGACTGTTTTAATTTGTTCTCAAAATGTGGGCTGATTACTCGTTTTTAATGTAAGAAAAAAATCCATGCTATGTATTGGCATTAACAAGTATTGAAGAAAAACCATAACCAATATTTAATAAGTTCATTTGTAAAATTAATGCTGTGATTCGATAAATAAGTAAGGATATTTTACCAACACATAAGTAAAATGGCAAGTAAGTTGAATTCGGTCTATAAATATTCAAGGTTGGCTTGTTGTAAGGTACTACATTCTCTTCTATACAAGTCACTGACGAACTTATCACTTTCTTCAAACTTCTTATATAAGTTCTTAAACCTTATGAATAACAGATTTATCATATTAGCTAACAATTTCACTTAACTAAATAATAAAAACTGAAAGTAGTGCTTATTTTTACCAAACTTTAATTCTTAAAAGAACTAAACTCCTTACATCAGCATAAACTGCACAAAGACATAAAGGGTGGATCATTTGACTTTTGAGAGAGAGGGGGGGGGGGGGTAGAAAATTGGTTTGTGCAAGAACTGTTTTCTCACTGGCCAGTGGTGCAGGCAATTTTTTTAGTGCTGTGCATGCATTTTTTTCACAGCTATTCGTGTTGCATGAAATTTTTTTCTCAAATCTTCCACCCCCCTCAAATGTCAAATGGTTCACCCCTAAGTAAGTTTAGTGACTTTCTTAGTCAGTTGAAAGAGTATAAAACAAAGAAAACTAGAAGAAATAATTTACTATAGAACGAACTTTAGTGGTGAAGTAAAAGTTTCATCTAAAAGTAGTTTTCAAGTACAACTGTAAATACTATTTAAAAGTATGATTAACTAATCATATCTTATAATTTGATTAAATACATCCTGGCACGAGGGTAAATTTAGTGCAAACAAAATTAACTCTAAGCTTAAAATATTACAGCATTACAAAACATATAATTTGTCCAGATTTCTTGACGGTCCTTCTCTCTCTTTATGTTTTTCATCTAGAACAGAGTTTACAAGAAAAAATGGTTAGTGATACCCACTGTTTTCGAAGAATGGATTCTATCTTTGTTAAATATGCTACCTTTCCCTGAATTGAGAGGAACTCGTTAGAATAGAATGGAATGGAATAGAATAGAATAGAATGGAGTAGAATGGAATAGAATGGAATGGAATAGAATGGAATAGGATGGAATGGAACGGAATGGAAAGGAATAGAAAGGAATAGAATTGAATAGAATGGAATAGAATGGAATAGAATAGACACTTTTATTATTCCTAAATTATTGCAGTCTACGTACCCTAAACTACTCTGCGTTTATTTTGAAATTTAAAGTATTTATTACAATGACAAAGTTAAAATTACTATATATAAAAACTACAGATAACCCTTTCGATAATTTACATATAAATAGACTGTAAGAATAAAAGAAACCCAGTTTTTGAAACTAAAGGAGTTTGAGAAATTAAATTCAGTTCATGATACATAAGTCAAGAGATTTTAAGTCTACTAAAATGAAAACAGTCAACCTATTTCACCCCATATTTGTAATAACAAAACTTAGGAAGAAGCCCTATATTTTTACACTTTAAAAGTACTGGTATCTAATACTGTACAACTTTCATGAAAGTCAAACATCTTTAGCAAAATGAACAGGGTTTTTTCAAGAACACAAATGTGTTCGATAAAAATCTGAAACAATAACATTTTATAATCTTGTTACATGAAAATGGATTATAAGCCACACCAAACACAAAACTGATAAAGTTGTCAACGACTTTTTGTTTACCTTCAAGATGTTTATACATAAAGTGATTTTGGAACGCAAGTACTGAAAGTAAACCAGACGAGAAAGTACAGTTCCAGTGAAGTTTCACAACTATAAAAGATCTGTAAGTTTCATGCACTGACTTGCATGACAATATTTGTAGTAGCTAGAACAACGGAAAGTGTTTCCCATTTAAGATTTAACAACTTTTGACAATATTTTTGTTATTTATTTGTAAACATCAATCCTAATGTAGGTGACTGAACACGCTTTTATGATCTTAGAGAACTTTGCATAGAAAGTCAAATTTGGAACTTAAACTAAGTATTAAAAACTACAAAATCCTGCTGTTAAAAGAAAGTGTTACAAAGAAATTTAATTGTAATGGAAATTGTGCTACCAAATCATAAAGCTTCTCTCAATTCAAAGGAACAGACAGCATCTCATTGTTACCAATATGGAGGGGGAAGGATAGCTACTGGATTACCTTAAATTGTTTTTCATCTTAATATGCCATTGGTGTTACTTATGTAACACTATTGCTGCTAATATCTTTTTATTATTTTTTATAGTACTGATGGTTTATTGAATTCACATATTCGCAATGTATTTACAAAGATAATTACTAAATGTTTCCACTTTTTTGAGAAAAAATATACCTTAAAAGGGACTGGGATTACAATAATATATAGTGATAACTAGCAATGATAAAGAGTGATAATTATATGTAAATGTACTGATGAACACAGTTGTAACTTTGTAAGAAAGCATAATTAAACAGAATTTAAAAAAAGAAAAAAGGAACGAACACGAAATAACTAAATGGTAATAATAGTGAAAATATTTGTATTCAAGCTTGTTTATATTTTGTTGAAATTTGCAGGCAAGACAAAAGAGTGTCCTACTTGCTGCTAATATTGATGACTACAATCGAATATTTTTCATTGCAGATTCCTGATGAACTGTAAAGAAAAGGATGATGACTGGCAAGGCTCAAACGTGAAGACTCGGATCGGCTACACTGACTTCTTTCTTGGAAATATATTTTAGACAAGTTGCGGGTGTCACACTTGATACTCTTGTAATGCGTGTTTTCACAGTAATCAATCAATTTATCAGACACTGATTAATCGACCATCCATCAATCAACTTATTTATCGGCCCAAGAAAATGTTTTGAAGAAAAATTAAAAGAAAAGAATATGAGATTGAATGTTTAATAAAATGATATGTAACATACCGTTCTTAATAAATATTGAAATAACGTTTGAAATTGGTGTTGAAAGAGGAACAGGTTGTTACGTTTGCCAGGGCTACTAACAAAGGTTCGAAAACAGAGAACAAGGTTATTTTATTATATGGCTGACTGATTTCGCGTGCTGTGATTGGTCAATTCCAGGTCCGTAAGTAGCCGTACGGACCTC
>JAOEJI010520716.1:0-15862 GCA_025448255.1 Umimayanthus chanpuru
ATTTTACTGTGTGTGGTTTGAGAGACTGACGAGGTAGTCTAGCCCTTCTGTGTGAAATTCACTGTATCTGCTCCTTAAGCTGCATCAGATTGACAGATATATATAGTGATAGTCCATAACTCTATTGCATTCTTACAAAAAACTTTTTTTGTGCTGTGTAGGTTGCACTTGAAGAAACCACAGAATGCTTGGAAAATGAAAAAGAGAATGTCTTAATTAATAAGCAGCAGCACTCAGCAGCAGTTATTAACAGAAGAAATAAACCTACCTGTGATGCTGAGGGTAAAATGTATTATCCAGGAGAACAGTTTCAAAGTGATGCAGTGAGACCTTTGATGCAGCTTTAGTGATCCATAGGGGTAGACCCGCTAAACCTGCACCGGGTGCTGCTGGGTTAGTAGCAACACTTGCAACCAAGTTCCCACAAAAGAACTTAGTTAAAGTGGTTTCACGCAAAAGAAAGTTATGTGAGAAAGTGTTCTCTGAAATATATAACCAAGAGGTTCAATTATTTGAACAATCAGATCAAAACCGCTTACGTAGCATTGCTCCATATTTCTGTAAGGGAGTGATGGGTAAACGAAAGTATAGGACCGTTTATCGAAGTTTGTCCATGAAGGAAAGTCAGAGAAAGGACACGTCTAGAAAGGATAAAGATCATATGTAAAGTGCCTCAAATACTTTCATACCATAGAATGATGGAATATGTTAAATCCATTGATACTGGTAGTGTTCGTAGGGTAAAAGATGATTTTTGTTAAGACCTTGATGAGAACGAGAAAGTGAATGGATGATATAGGTTTCTAATACAATTCCTACCTTTACTGGCATCATTTTATTTAAAGCTGCCACAGCAGGATCTTGTGTGATTCAGTAGCCAAGTCAACACTTTTCATGTTGTTTTAGGGGGGGAACGGGGCACCTTTTGGTAAGGATGAGACTGCATGTTCATTTCTTGCAAGTTTTCTTAACAAGGGAAAGCACATATTAAGCAGCACAGAAAACTTCCTTACTTTTGGTGCAAATTGTGGACAAACATCAGTTGCAGTTCAACAATATGTTAAATTTATGTTGCACGAGATGTCAGAAATTGAAAAGAAGTCATTCACTGTAAATGGGTACACTATTAAGTTCACATTCTGTGAATTTCGTAATGACCTCAAGATGCTAGCATTTTTAGCTCAACCTACTTTTCAACTTTTGCAAATGTGAACTTAGGCAATTGCAATGAAATCAGTTTCACATTTGGAACAAGTCCTGCATGTGAATGGTTTCCATGGGATTACTCCAGACGGATTGCTGTATCCAAGGCTGTGGAAAAGGTTAAGCATGAACTTGAAAAGAAAAAGGGTTCTGTCATTACAAAGAGAGGTAAGGTGACCAAATTCGTTGCAGAAAAGAAAAGTCGACAGGAGTTTGTGCCCTTGATTGGGCATTTTGTTGACAGAGCCCACATTGATCCCTTGCACTCAAAGAATAATGCATGCCAGCAGGTTTTTAGAATTATTCTTTATGAAAGCATTGCCAAGTCAGATATTGCAAAAACTGTGACACAGTTTGACCATGTTTCTCAATTTGCACCTTTCAGTAAACTCGTAAACTGCCTCCAAAACAGCACGATTATCTCGTCTTGCAAAAAGAATTATTCAGTGGTTCAATGATACAAAGGATTCAGGCAAGGACTTTCAATACCGATTCACAGGGCAGGACGCGAGAATGTCCTTGCAGAACTTCATGTTTGTTATTGATGCTTTGAAGCTGCCTTCCCACAGTGAGAAACAAACGTTCTCACTACATGTTTTTTCATACATATGTTTACAACTGTGGCAAATTGTTTTTATCTTTTGTAGAGTTCCTGAGTATTAATCTGGACAGCTTGGGTGAGCTAAGGCAATATTGCTCCAATTTTTTTCGAGCAAATTGTTTGTTTATCAAATCGATAACCACCACAGTTTGTCATGTAGGTCACATCATCCCTGGTCATGCTGCAGATGTGTTTCAGAAGTATCAGTTAGAGCTGAGTGTTGTCTCTATGGAAGGGAGAGAATGCAAGCATATGGCAATCAGGAAGTACAGTGAAAACAAAATTTTTGCCAGAAGATGGGAGTAGATTTTCAGGCACGAATACATCCAGTTGGTTTGGCTAAGGGAGAGGGGCTACTATAAAGAGGAAAACATACGTATATTCCCTCTAGAGTAACCAGGGGGGAGTCGTGTTTCTGCGGTTTTGAAATTGCCCCCCAGCAACAACAGTGTTGTTATTGCACACATCAGTACATAACTCAGATTGAGGTAAGTGTGAGACAAGGAAAACTTTGTGTTGACAAGACATTGATCCGTTAAGGATTTTGTTGAACATGGATGTTACCGTAACTGTAGGTCATTTATGGTGTCAGAAAGCAAACTATGACTGTTCAAAAGAGGTTGACTTTCAAGAAAACCTAAAGCCAGGGGTGGATTTAGGTGAGGATCCACCCCCGACAGCTGCATGTTGTTTTAGATGACTATAAACAATTTATTATTAGCTGATCTGTACACCTATGAGCTGTTCAGGCCACTAGCAAATTTGTCAGGGTGGACCATTTCTTTTTGTGGGTCGAGGGTGGAAATCAATTAGAATGATTTGGTACAGTTTGCTCCAGTTAACTTTTGACTACAAAATTAATAGTCTCTCTTTGCCATGCCTTTTTTTTACATCTCTTAGGCATGCAAATATTGTGTTGCCCAGGTCGACTGTCCGATTTTTTGTTTTAAAATTTCTGTCCAAACCCTCCTGCATCACCCTTCAACAAACTTAAATGGTCAAGCCCGAAGTTGTTACTTGAATAATGATGATATTGCCCAAGTTGTAAGTTGAGTTATAATAATTCATTATTTTATTATATCAAGTCGTAGGTAGAATTATAATTATACTTTATCAAGTTCTTGTATGCATGCTTTCACGTGAAAATAGTTTATATACCGGTAGATCTGTTTTATAGCCAACATTGTAACCACAGAATTTGCAGAACTTTATTAAAGTTGATTTTAATAGCTACAGTTCTTGTTTTGGTCTGTATGCCTCCTGAGGTACTATCACAACACAAGTCAAGTGTACATTTAAGTGTTTTGGTATCTGTTTTTCTTTTTTCCCTTTTGACGTACTCTTCCGAAAAAAATTGGTTGAATGCCCCGACTGGGACTCGAACCCACGTCTCCTGTACGTTCGTTCCCTTTCATTGCCGCATTTGTGTTTCTTCTAATTGTACATTTGTATTAACCCTTTCACTCCCAAAAGTGCCAAATGATGAGTTGCTATAGTCTCATTACGTGTCTCTATAAAGTTTATATTAGTAAGTTGGGAGAATTTTGGATTTCATCCTAGAGAGTTTGGAGTGGATGATCAAGTTCTAATAATTCTCAAGAATAAACTTGTATACTGATACTGTAAAGAGAAGATAGATGTTGATCAATATGGTGGGAGTAAAAGGACTATGAACGAATGCACATTATAACAGCAAGGAACTGATCATGTTAAAACAAAGGAGGCGCCCGAAAGACGTCTTGACAGCAATGACAAATAAGCGGGTTGAAAGGGGGGGCATAAAATTTTGTTGCCCAAAATTGGGGCAAGGGGGTTATGAAATATGACTAACTCAACATTTTGCAAGAGTTAAACATTTTTTCAGATCCACTACTTTGCTCGCAAATTTGTTTCCATCGTCACTGCTGTTCTCTGGATTTCTTTTCAGTGGTGTAGGGGGAAGCCTGCCTTGTTCCAAACTCCAAAAGAAAACAAACGCACAGTTGCATCGGTTTCATCTTGTAGATAAAGGTAAAGTCCTTCTCTGTGTTGACAATGACAGAGGTATTTCCATTGAATCTGCCAGTTTGTGAAATTTTCAGGTAGCCAATCACAGCAGGTGCACTTAACCCAGTCAACTGCGAAAAGAAAAATACCACAGCTTCCTTTGTAGAAAGGAAATTACATGGACTTTACTGTTCTGGTCGAATGTCACGCTGTCCATGATTTCTCGACTTCTAGAATGCTGTACTGCTCTCTTTAGACACAAATACTTCGAGTGGAATTGTGTGTACAATTTCCCCCTCAAATGGGTTTCTAATACTTGGTTTACTTGCAAGGCGACCTCGTATCTTCTGCAGCTATAGTTTGCTTTCCGACGCCATAAGTGCCCCACAATTAATATCCATGTTCAGTAAAACCCTCAATGGATCAGTCGGTGGCTTCAGAGCAAGATAAGTTTGCTTTATCTGATTAGCTATGCAGCTTCTGAACACACCGAGGTTGTCTCCCATTTCCAGGCCATTAAAAGCTTCCACACATAGTGCTATTTTTGCCTCGAGTTCTACGGATTCCTTTTTCACAGATGACACAGGTTCTGTTTTATTTTCGTTTTCTTCTTCCTCTTCCACTATTATTTGGTCAACCACTTCTTTGAGTTCAACAGATAGACATGACGTCATTTTTTCGAAAATTGAGTCGCAAGCACTATTAAGTTGAGAATTCGCTGACCAGCTGATACAGCGTACCTATGCCACATTTGAAGGCGTGCATGCCCAGCGTGTTAATGTTATAACAACACTGCTTATGCAGTTATATGGACAAACAGGTCTTTCTAATCAATTTCTATTAACTGCCAGAATTAAATACGAGTAAACTGTAACCTAAAGTATGTTTCCATTCACAAGACATTAGTACACAAATGTGGTCCAAAATACAACAAAATTATCTATACCAGGTAGAATTTGTGCTGTTGGAAGATTTACGACTCTTTGAGTGTTTCATACAGGATGGTACAACATGTAGGCTTCCTTTTTCCTCAAGAGTAACATACATGTAGCAACTCTTTCAATTCCTGGAGTTTCCCTACTATAATAATAACTACGTATCTTCATGCGCCATAACGAAGATGTACACTTTGACACTTGTTAAATATCCATTGCGGAGATTGTACCCTTTGGGCACCTCTCCGGCAAAAACAGTGACAAGTCTTGTGCCATTGCTGGTAGGTTTTAGGAATTCTGATCTGCAGAAAAACAAAGAGCATTGCAAGACAATTGTGTAACATAGATGATTGTTAAGCTCCTGGACATGTTGTTAGTTTTTAATCAACTAGTGCTGCTTAATACTCAATAAATGAGATAAAGTCAAATCCAACTGAAACATACCTATGATTCGTTTCAATATCAAATACCCCCTTTTTATTTATACATGTAAGAACTACATAACCAATTCGTAAAATTTCCTTTATATTTATTTTGGTGGTATAACGCATGATATCCACAATTCAAACAGTCCTTTCATTAAGACAATCATTGTACAACCCTATCGAAAGTCTACTTTTAAACATTTTTGTTTTTGGCATGTGATCACTGAATGTTTTTTAACGCAATGTATCCGCAATATGAATAAAGCTTGATATGTAAGGTGTCACAAGGTGATTCAGACATTTATAGGATAAGGCGAGTCACCGAATGAGCTGTTTGTGTGCGATGGGTAACTCCCTTTGTCAGCGTCATCATCGCTATCTTCCTCACTGTTGACATCACTGTCAACACCACCTTGAAGTCGACAGTCAATTCTGTCAGCTTCTTCCAGTGACAAAGTGTACAGTCTTTCTCCTGACGGATCCTCTTCCATGACAATAACAATCTTGTTGATGATAGTGTATGGTGAGTTCTTATGGTCCCTATTGAGGTTTCTCTGTATGACAAGAGGTTCGCCGGAATTAGTGTTATCCAGCATTGTCAGCAAATTCTAAACCGGTACTTGAACCTGTCTTCTTAAGGAGCAAATCCTGTTGCGCGTGTCTTATGATACAGTTAAGTGGTTTGTTTTAAGAGGTGAAAAGTTTTATAATTTGTTTTGTTATGAAACATAATTCCAGCCATAAAAAATGTTATAAAGTTGGCTTTTGTAATACATCAACCTTCACGTGGGTAGAATGAAGGATTACAAGTATTTTGTTTTATTGACTATAACACTTTCGCTATTGACTTCAAAACAGAGAACATACTTAAAAAGTTCCAATAGTTTCTTAAAATGTTAATAAGAATAATTTGTTTAACTATTATAAATATTTGCATAGGCTATCTATTTGCAGTCTATGAAACACACTAAGCTGAAAAAATGAATAAATTATCTCCAACCAGAGTGCCTTTGTGTGGATCTAAGGAGCTGAAACCTTAGGAAGGTCTATATGACTGGCAAATAAAAAATAAGAGAAAGAAAAAGAAAGTTTGGTTAGTTACTGATCCATACCTCTCCGATGGTGGAATTTCATTGATTACAAGATACAGTGGTCATACACTGACTCAAGAATTTTTAAAGATAGGCACTCCATCAGTGTTCGTCAGCACAGATAAGTTATTTTGAGGGTGCTCAATATCACCTTCTTTACACGGCCTTCTGTATTCTGTACCATCTATTAAATCCCTTATATTTCCAATTGCACATCGTCTGCAATACATATCTTGGATTCCTTCCCACACCCCGTTATCTAAAAGGAAAACATGTTCATTGTAATTTCAAAGGGAATCTGTGTATCTTCCCTCTGGATCAAACACCATTTTTAACACCTAGTTCCACAAAACATATATTAGTGATATAGATCCAGCTGTACTAGCTATAATGTATTGATCAATTCGAAAAGTAAACATCCCCTCGGGCAACACCCCGGCGTTTGAACTTTTTGAAGTTGCTGTTGGTCAAATTCCGAGCCCCTTGGATAATTTTTCTGGTCAAATGCCCTGCCGTGTGGTAAGTTACCCCAATGATTTAAGCTTGTCATAACTTGTGTCTCACTTCATAGCCACTAGACAACACATTAAATTCGGGCAAGAGAGCGCTTCAGTGTACTCAGTAGCTGATGATCTAACTGGGATTCAATAAACAACACGAATTTAGAGTTATCAGACTCAATCTATGTAGCAAACAAGATCCTTACCAGTCACTGTGCGAAATTAACTGGAAAAATTACTTGCATTTGTAAAATTTGCTTGCCAAGAACAACAAACCATTTGCCATACACTTATTATTATTTACCTGAGTAACTTTTTCCCACGCTGCCAGTGCCTTGGTTGTGGCTGCAGTATCTGGATATTCTCAGCAGACTGCAGAGCATGAGGTCGTTTTCCTTGTCTTGCTCTACGAATGGGTACTTTTGCTTCCAAGAATCTAGAATTTTTTTCTGCTTTGTTCTTTGTATTTTTGCTTGGCTGAGTTTTGTTTTTCCTCGTGTTTTTCAGTCTCGTTTGACGCAGATGACGATTGTGCAGTGAAATAGATTTGCCAGGCTTGTTATATTTCTGACCAGAAAATGCTTTTGAAAGCAGCTTAATGTTATAAACATGTCAATTTCACAAACACTTCAGTTTACTAGATCTGAAAAAGGTTGTTATTTTCTGACATCACATATCGTTTCACCAAAACACGGATGGCTTGACCGAATGCATTTGCCATTCAAAAGAGCACAACTGCTTCGTGTAAGACCACACACAAGATCTGTGGATTGCTGATGACCTGGGCATGAATTTTCTATCCCATCATGCTTGCAGCTCATAATGCAGCAAGTAAACATGGTCGAAGTGGGTGGAAGCACTGAATAACTTGCTATTTTGAAGGCCTTCTTCCCAACTTTCCTCACTTTTGACAAGTACATTCAAGCAGAATGGAAATTCAGAACTTCAAACATTTTGACAGCCTGAAGATTATCTGTTTTCTACATACTAATCCGTCGGGCAAGTGGAAAGGTGAAACTGGTGGCCCAAACTGTAATTTTGCTAGTCTGTGGCTATCGGACCTGTATTATTGTCACACACTGCCAGAGTGTTATGTACAGGCGAATATATCTACAACTGAGAATAGTGTTGAGGTGCCTAATAATCCAGGATAACTATGTCGAGTTGGAACCCTGACTCCTGAACACATGGATTTTTGTCGCATTCAATATAAATTTGACAACTGTCGAAAATAAATCGAAAGCATACTGGCAATATCAGTTTGTCCAATCCGTCGCCATTTGATATATGAAACAATACATTGTACCTCATTCGAGAGAAAATCGGTTTCCTTTCGAATAGCAAGAGCCTAAGACAAACCAAAGATTGGATTTACATCACACACACACACTTACAGAAGCGATGACATACAAGCTTTCTGCCTTGTTACCATGCTGTAGCCACAAAAATAATAACGGCTGTTAAATTAACTCCATAAGTATATTCATATTGTCAAATTACATTTATGCATGATTTTGCTAGTCTTGGTCAAGCTATTGTCAAATTGAATTCGTGCCTATAAGATGTATAAGTATACATGTACAAATACTCCGAATAAGACAAATTGAAATAAATGAACCCTCTGTAAGTGTTCAAAATAGAAAGCACATGGCCAGATAGGTCGATAACCACCCACAAGTAGTCAACAAATGATAAAGTGCTGCACTATTAAAAATTTATGCACCAGGTTTGGGCTAAAGAAGTTTAAGAGGCATGAAACAAACTAGAGCAGAACTCGTGACGATGCAAACTCGGGAACCGGCCATAGCCTTCTTCATATTGATAGTTGATGTTTTGCAGTTATTATCTTCAGGACAGTGGTTGAGGCCACACTGGCTACATTTTACTATAGTAAATGTCCTGTTTACTATAGTAAATGAATTTTGTTGTCTGGCCGGTATTTTACGATTTACTATGTTAAACGTGACTGTAGTTAGTTGCTCTGACAATGGGAAAATTTACCATGGTATTCTTATCTTTAAGATTTCAGAAAGGTGGGTTTATTGCTCGTTTATCTAAACTTTGTTTGCTTTGCTGTCAAACTGTCTTGCATTTTGAGACGTTTCACTCCACCTGAACCAGCAGAACAGAGCAGGATACAGCTTTCAGTCAAGTTCGCGAACATAATTCACTGGGAACTCAGATTCAGAACTTGGCAGCGAGCGTGCGAAATGGGTGACCACTGTAAGCAGCAACCAAACTCAAGGTAAGCATACATATCTATTATTAAATACTTTGTGTAGCATTTGAATTGTCGCAAATTGGGAATGGTTTGGCTATAACTGCGGGTACAGGATGAATTATACCGACATTCCTTCCAGTCGTACTTTGGCTGTTTGCATATCCTGGGCGCTTGTTCACCAGCAAAACATGAAAATTGTAGTTCTAGAATATCCCCAGGCCCGAGATCCTAAAAGAAAATTATTGTTACAAAGATGTACGGAAAAGCAACTTCATGCTAGACGTGTTTGCTTCTATAGCCTAACTCAGTTGTTCAGTGTCTTTACAAATTTCGCTTTTGTCTGAAATCAGAAATGTGCGGGAAATTAAAAATTAAAATATGAATGAAGTGTTTCTAGCTGTTTCGATAGTAGCCAGAAATCTATACTTTCATTTGCCAATATGTATCGATAAACGAAAACTGTATTGCTCTGATACACCCATATGTGTAGGCTAGATAAAGATGGCACAGAAATATGCGTGCACGTCTTGATGATCTAGGTACTTTATTTATTTGCGCTCAAACTCTGACACCAGCTTGACTCTAAACCAGGTCTGGGCGATTCCTCGTTCGCCACATATTCACATTAGTTTTTAAACAGGCTTAACTCATTTTATATTAGCAAACCTTCAAAAATTATATAAAGTTGCTTCCCGGAACCCAGTATTCCGCGACTGTAGCCTCATCATTTTTCATTTTTTTTACGGTCAAAATAACTCTAGTCACGTGAATTCACACCTGTCTGTTTATATTTTAGGCAAAGGTTTTCGTGAGCCCATCCTTTTGTGATTCCACCGCTGCAGGATTTCCCACCTGAATCAACCAACATACAGAACAGACTATACATTTTTGGTTGGTCAAATGGAATGAATGCTGGAGACACAGGGCCTACTAACTACAACTATACGTATCATCCACTATATCCCGCCCCATTTCAAAGTGCGATGCACTCTATGCCAATTCCAGCAAATCAATATCACAGCCAATTTTCCGTTGATGCTGATAAATTAAATGACATTGAGGGAAAAACTCGTAATCAATCTGCATCAAATGAATGGAAAAATGAGCAACAATACAGAATTACAGCATCTAACAGAAAATCTGCATTAGACAAAGAAATCATGAGTCGCTTGTAAACAGTGTGATCAGTCCTACTCCTTTTTATTCAAAGTACACTGAACATGGTAAGAAATATGAACCAATTGCACTATGACAATATCAAAGATATATGTACTCAATCAGAAGACCCGTTGTATTATTCAAATCAGGCCTAGTTGTAGCAATGGATGCATCCTTTATTGGTGCTTCTCCTGATAGCAAAGTTATTGAAGTAACCTGTCAAGATCAGTATGGTTTAGTGGAGATCAAGTGCCCACACACAAAATTCCATGTGACTCCTTTGGAGGCATGCTCAGACAAAACATTATTTTGTGAAGAAATTGATGGAAAACCAAATTTCAAGGACAGTCACGATTACTACTACCAAGTACAAGGACAACTGGGAGTAACTAAGGCTAAGTGGTGTGACTTTGTGATATATATCAATGCAGGAATGAACATGCAAAGAATTCCATTCAATGGTCAGTTCCGGGGCATACTTCAGTGGAAATTAGAGGAGTATTATTTTAAGCATTTTCTTAAAAGAGCAGTTGAAAAATTTTGCAACTTAAGGCAGAATTAAGACTCTAACTCTACTTGAACTTTCATGAGCTACAACCAATATCATTACCTCATTAGCTTGATCAGCTCTAAATACCATATAGATATTTTAAACAATTAACATTGAAGGATTGTAAAACATAGTGAGAATATTAAACCTGTGAAACAAAGTCAAGGCACAAAACAGCAAGTGAAATAGTGTCTTCTAGTCTCCCTCGCAGCCGTGTTTAGCCTCCTCATGGAGCATTGTGTGACAAGGTTAAACGTGGCTGTGAGGGAGACTAAGTGCCTTCTGAAGTGTATTTAGTTCATTTCTCTCAGGTTTAATGCATTCACATACTCTATCATACAGTTAAAACAGGGTGTAAAGCATATATTTTGCTTTGGCTTTGTTTCCCTATTCCTTTTATTCTTTTATTGATGATATTATGGAGTAATTCATTTTTGCTGTTGCATTTTGACTTAACCAAGTATTATTACTTTCATTAATATTATTATCTATATGATTAATAATAGATCAGTTTTCATAAAAGTTTAGCCTGGAGTAAATTCACAACACCCGTGAAAGAAAATCTAGAAGGTGTCAACAGTCAAATAATAGATATAAAAGGCAACAATATAATTAAAGAACACTAAATAAATATTAAATGTACCCAATGGTATATCAGAGTTATCACAGTTTAAGTGACTTAATGCACATAAATTACTACAACAATTGTTGCCTTATGTTTTCTGTTTTAATTTGTGATATTGTGTGCTATTTAGTTTGTACATTTGCACGGTTTAACCCTCTCATTCCCAAAAGTGCCAAATGATGTGTTTGTAAACTCTCATTACCTGTCTCCATATATTTTATCTAAATAGTTTAGGAAAATTTTGCACTTCATCTTAAAGATTTTAATGTCGATGATCAGTTCCTTTATTCTCGCAACCAATCGATACTGTAGGAGAAGATAGATGTTTATTAAGATACTGGGAGTGAAAGGGTGATTACTCTAATACACTTTACGTTCTTAAGATAAGAGAGTGCTTGCATTTAACCCGTAAAACAAACAGTAATATTTAGTACTTAATAGGGATAATGATACAACAAAGAAAACAAAGGATCCTGTCATGAAATAGTACTATAAAATTTAGTACTTTTTTGTTCACAGGTTTAGTGCATGTACTTTAGTGAAAACCATCCAACTAGACTGAAATAAGAGGATCACGTGCATTAGTTAGAAATGCACACACACTCCACATTTGATTAACCAGTCCTATCAGACTCAATGGTACTTCACCATCCCAGATACGGTAGTTCTTGATCAAGTTGATTGCCCTCTCAATGTGGATCCTGACACTTGCAATCTGTTGGGTATTTATTACATCCTCCTTTGACAGCTGAGCATTTTCTCCAAGAAATGGAGGGACGTTAAGGGAGACTCCTAACGGAAGAATAACTTCTATTGTGAATCCCGTACCCACCACCACTGCATCTCCTTCGTCAAACTTTAAATCCAAAAACCCACTCCTTGTAACAATCTCCCTATCCGACATACTTCCGGTATATAGTTGACTGATAAATGTGGTAGCACCATTTGGTGCAATGCCAACTAGACCCTTGAAGGTTACATGATTATTGTATGAGCTAAACAGTTCTGGGTTAAGCAGCAGTCCACTCGGCATTTGACAACGGATTTCAGTGCAGTCAATTATGACTCTCGTGTTGGGGTACTTTTCCTTGAAGCTATCTGGCATTATTTTATCTACAAGTGCCCTGGATGGCCAAATGTTAACCTGACCAGTCTTTAAATACATATAATTAACATATAATGTAAACAGTCTACTGTATGGTGGCCTAGAACTGCCATAAGGAATTTCACACATTTTGTATTAATTCAATTTCAATTAGCTATTTTTCTTTAAAAAAATGTTATTTTATTCTAATTTCAACTTCTTTTTTTTTTTGGCAATTGGTGCATTTGGGTTTTTTTGTTGCCTACTTTGGGGTCAATTCTTTTTTTCGCCTAGAACTGCCAAAACATTTTCTTAAATTGGCAATCACCACCGGTTTTTTTTTGCGCCTATAACTGCCATAATTTTTTTTGGAAATCAACACCATTTTTTTCCCTAGAACTGCCATAACTTTTTTTGACAATCACCACCATTTTTTTTTGCCAAGAACTGCCATAATTATTTTAGCAATTGTCCATTTTTTTTCTGTTCGATCGTTGGCGGAGAACTGCCATAGCCCTCCAACATGGCGGCTCCTCAAATCAGGAACGATTCGTGGAAAGATGACAACGAACTGAAAGAAACCCTGAAGACGTACGTGAAGTAGGGACTTAGCGTAAGGAGATTTTAGATTTTGTTTCGAGAGATTTTGGTCAATATGCTCGGAGCTTGAGGACACTGGACAGAAGGCTGCAGTACTTTCAGACAGTCACACTGATCAAAATGTAACTGTCGACGAGGTTGAAACGGTGGTCAAGGAAGAAAAGGAAGTGGCAGGGTATAGAGCTCTTTATAAAAAGTCAGGCAGATCTATGACTTGAATGTACCACGAGATTTGGTGTATGCGGTCATGTGCAACGAAGATCCAGACGCTTTGGAGCAAAGGGCTCCCCAATTTAAAAAGAAGAAACCAAAGGGTCACTTTACGTCTCCTGGGCCTAACTGGGCCACGACAAGTTAATGGGGTATCAAAATTCTACTTTTCCTATTGCTGTTTATGGCTGTATAGACACTTGCAGTAGGAAAGCGCTGTGGGCAAAAGTTTGGATTGGTAATAGTGATCCTAACCTTATAGGCTGCTTCTATCTTGAATATCCATTCGAAACGAGAGTGGCTGCAAGTAGACTAAGACTTGACAAAGGTACGGAAACTGGAGTGATGGGCACGATGCATGCATCTTTGAGGCAGTAACATGGCGATATGGATCCAGTGGAAACAGTGATCTATGGGCCTTCAACTTCCAGTCAGGTGAGAATACATCTATCAATCTAACTCCCATATGTGGGTAAGCGAGGAAACGGTTAGGCTTTGACCTAGTTAGGGACCCTTCATTATTTATGAAGGGGGTGGGGGAAAACTTGTATTTTTGATATATGTTTACGTATAACCCCCCCCCCCCTTTATGATCCAAAAATTTCAGCTGGCCCCTCGCCCTGAACACAGACAGGGGAACAGTGTTGCACATTGAGGAAACAATAATGCGAGTGCCAAGGCACAAGCTTCTAGGGGGTTCTTGGGGCATTCTCCCTCAGGAATGTTTCAGATTTTGAACCTCTCTAAGGTAATTTCTGGCATTTTTGGCACAATATTTTCTAAAACTTCAATAGAAACCAAGAACAAACATTTTGCTTGGGGGGGAGGAGCTGCTCGCCCTGCTATCCCCCCTCCCCGCTCTGCATGGCCCTGGTGATGCCAATCAATCAATTATTTATTAGCACTTAAAGAATTACAAATTTAGTTTATAGTTTATTACAAATTACAAGTAGGAAAAGTGCAAGCCAGCTGTAGTAACCATAGGGCTAATCGAAATGCCAACAACAACAACAACAATACTTCATTTGTGTCCTCTTGGTGTTACATTTATTTACGTGTTATTTTAGAGTAAAAAGTTAATACTAATGATAGTTAGAAGAGGATCACAGCTACTTAAAATAGCAAAGGCTTGTTATTTGATTTATGTAAGAAAGATGTGAGGGCAGGTGAGAATCAAACAAGAAATAAAAAGGACATTATAGTTATTATGAAACTATAATGATACAGTCAGAAATAAAACAGACAAAATTAATACAAATACAACACAAGTACAAATACAAATGCCATGTCTTGTCTTGTTCTGTCATGCCCAAGTCTTGTGACAGGTTGGGACTATTATTGTAATTTGAACTGATTATACATGTAAATAAAAATTACTGAATTACTGTTTAATAGTTTGCTTCAGTCAGATTTCATTATTTGTCTTTGATAGAATTTCTTGTGTCAAATTATCTTCCTTTAGGATCTGTAATGGCTGCAAAGACATGGTATGACAATTTTATTGACCATTCAGTATTTGTTTGTTTTCAGATTAAAAGGTGGTGGAGGGAACTCCATGAAAGACTTGAAAAGTTTTTCAAGTTTCCTTTAAATGAACTCAAAGATCAAGGGCACTGTGATTCACAAAATGAAAGTCACAGGTACTACCTCCATAACTTATTAATAGTTATTTGGCCTGAGATGGATACATTTCAAGCTTCATATCAGTCTGTGTCATTTGATCTTTGTGGTATTTTGGTATTGTGTAAATATATTATATGAAATATAATTCTGTCGAGACTAAAATGTGATTGCAGTTACTCAAGGTTTTTTGATGGAGAAAAAGCTAAGGTGGTTGCCTGTATTCAATATTGTAATAAATAAACAACAGGAGTGTTTATCAAGTTTCTTTTTTGATTTGATTGTGATCTGCAATTGTAATAATTAGTGTTTTCAAATTTCATTTCCCGTTTTAACTTTGAATGTTTTCAAAACCTATTACATTCTTAAATTCATGTTAGTACTCATTGCCATAAGTGCGGTATTTTTTCTGTCTTGTTAAAAAATGTTTTGCTTTTGTTTTGTTTATTCAAGGCATCTTGCTTATCTAATGGTTCCCATCATGCAAAATGAGACTGACACCTTTATAAATGTTGTGTGGAACACTCATAGGATCCGTGAACAAACGCACACTTATCTTCCTGATGATATACCCAACCATATTTATGAATTTCCTGAAAAGTATGGACTAGAAGACTTTGGTAAGACTTATTTGCACTTCCTTAAAGTGACATATGTAGTTGTTTCATTTTATGGTCATGCAGTGGTGGTGGTATATTTTTATTAGTGGACCACCATATTTATATCCATTGACTTCATTTTGGATGGTTTAAAGTTTGTATGTGCAGTTTGATGACATAATGACATCATACCACGTGATCGTGGGGTTACACATCAAGAAACTATCTTCGCTAAATACTTCGGAGTTTTTTCCAAAAAGAAATAAATTTAATGTTAACTTTGTAGATATTTCAGAAATCTATACAACTTGGGGGGGAGGGGTATGAAGTGTCACACTTATTTTGAGAAAAAAGTGTTGTCATTGAAACTAGGGCTTTTTTGCCCATTCCTTATTTATGATTACCTCACACAAAGCTATGAAGCAGTTTCTCCTAATGCACCTATCAGTAGTAT
>JAOEJI010521827.1:0-12900 GCA_025448255.1 Umimayanthus chanpuru
CAATGACGTCATTTTCACTGTCCAAGCTTATTACAAAAGGAGGAGGTCTGTCATTAGTATCTTCAACTGACACAACAAGTTTTCACATGAAGACATAATCAGCTGCTGCCATGGGGGTGAGGGTGGGGCGGAGGTAGAGAGGGAGTAGCTGATACTTGTAACCTTTAACCATGGATGGTCTGGTTGGTATTATAAGACAAACAGAAGTGGAATGGGATGGTGTCCGAGCGAGTACCCACAACTGTTTGTGTTGCAAAAGATGTGTTGGAGCTTGATGTGTATGACGCTTTGGCTAATATATGTATTGGTTCAAAAGCTGTTATTAAGGTATTTAAGAACTTGGAAACTATTGTTTATCCAGATGTGAGCAAGCAGATTATCAGCGTGTATCAAAGGCAAATTATCAAGCACAGTCATAGAGGCTCAACAAAAAGTTTTGAGAGGAAATAGAAGCACGGGGACAAAAGCAAAGAAAAAGAGGGTGAAACATATGCTTCTGGACAATTTTAATTTGCAAAACACAACTGCTGGTCTTGATAATAGATTTAACTTCAAATTTTGCTCAAACTTTACAATTTATCTTGGGCATCAAGAACATTTTCTAAAAAGTACTGAGAAAATTTTAAGTTTGATTTTCTCAAAAGTAGTCTTTTGCAATAGTTCCTCCACGAGTAAAAGATGGCAAGCAAAATGATTGTCCAAAAGAACTAAAATTTTCAGGATAGTTTCTACAAGAAATTAAGATGGTAGTTTGCGGCAAATGAACACCTAACTGAAAAGGTACACATTTAAACAACATTTAAGCTACTTTATGCGCTTAAATGGTGCTGAGCTGCCAAAACTAAATTGTTACCCGTTCATTTACGTTTTCATTTGCCGCAAATTACTATCTTAATTTCCCATCTAGCAGATACATTGCCATGTGTAAACAATGACAGTGAGGGAAACACAGAAGAAAAGTCTACGGTTGAGTTCAAGAAAAAGCGAAAGCAAAACTTCTTGACGAAAAAATCAAGAAACAAATCAGCTGAACAGGGAGCAAACAAGTTACTACTGAAATAAGAAACACAAGGACCCTTATTGATTTTAAACGCAAACTGAAAACATTTTTATTTGGAAAGCATTTTAAAAAGTTTTATTAAGATTCTTTTATCCCGATATGTACTTAATTAAATTATTATTTTTATTGTAAGCTTTTTTCTAGCATATCAAACTTTGCGTCTATATTCAGCTTAGACAAAGGACGCGATTGTCTGACCATAAAAGGCAATAATCTGTTATGTTCTTTTGTTGTAAATTCAAAAGGCCTAACACCAACGCCAATGACCGCGTGGTTCAAAAAATTTTCGTTAAGCATTCGGTAACAAGCCATTCTAAACTCTCTAGGGAGGGGTTTGCCAAAAATTTGTCGCTCCAAGGTTGTGATAACTTGGGAGGGGTGGGCATTCATTTCGAGAGTGCAGTCATCTGATAACTGGAATGAATAACTTAAATGAGTTGATAAACCCCTACCCTGCCGTGATTTTGATTGAGCGAGACCGGACGAACTAAGCTGCTCTAACTTGATGAACTTTGATTGCAACAACAAAAAAATTACAACTAAAGCCCTGTTTACACGGCAGAAACTATTTATCAAGAGACTTGATTTGTGAAAGCTCCGGATTTACGAATTTTTCGGTTCATAGAAAGGTCCATCATTTTTTTTTCCTTCTTTTCACCGGATTACGTAGTATTTGTGCGTTCACGCAAGCGGTTAATTGTGAAAGTCATGTGTTCTGGAGTTGAGATAAGACAGTGGCCGATGTTTTGAAAACTTATTTTTTGGTCTTCATCATATTTTTTTACATTTATATCCCAAAGATGAGTATTTTTGCAGCTACTCGCGCGTTCAGACAATATTATTGTTATTAAGTGTTCGTGTGTCTTAATGTTCTTAAGCCCTGTTTACTCGGCACGTACTAATCCGAGTTAAAACTAATCCGGGTTGCGTTTACTCGACACTTTTCGAAATTAGTCCCTGTCGAACCCGGGTTAGTTTATATTGTGTAAACATTGGCTACAGAAAGCCTTGCTTTTTAAATCTCTGCACTTGTGCTATGAAATAGTACAGCCAAAACTCGAGAAGTTTGAAACGGCACCCGAATAAACTCTCATTTATGGCTTATGCGGATGATTAATGGCAAAACCGTTAAACCAGCACAAACATTCAAAGCCAAGCAAAAAACTTTAACTGAGTGCAAGGGACAGATACTTCGGCGTGTTAAGGACGCTAAAATAACCAAACTTTTGACACCTTACGCTCAAAAAGATCTGTCCTTGTCGTTACAACAAAAGAAGGTCAATTGCTCGTCAGTGAGTCCAGTGATTGCTGCTAAAGAGGGTTTTATAGATAAAAATTATTTTGAAATATCCGCGCTTGTGACGAACGAAGGATTGCATAAATAAAGCTGTCTTTATAACGTGCGAGTCGCTAATCTATCGGTTTCATTATCTTCCCTTATCAAGAAAGTTTCAAAATCTCCATAAATCTAAAATCGCTTGACCCAGAAACTATTTGAAAGGGCTATTCTTGTGATATTTGCAAGCCTCTGCATGGCTATTAACAACTAAAAAGACCCAAACATGAGAATGAGTGTTTCTAAAATAACAAATCAAACACCTCGTAGAAACTATGCTCAATTACGCTGCGGAGTTTTACTCGATCACAAACAATGGGCGTGTGAAGTCTAATTGACTCGCGTGGCTAATTGTTTGTTTCGCATTCTCCAAATTCCAGCTGACAGGAGCCTAATCGTTTGACCGTGGTGGCAATAAAACCAATTGTAATCAGGTTTATAAAAGCATCCTTTGTGTTTGGAAAGAATATGCGCAAACAGCGGTGCAGTAGATGTTGATTGTCCTCAGAAATTTCTGGTCCCATTGTAGTTTATTTATACAGAAACACAAAAAAGACTTTCAGTACAGGAAAGATTGGTTTCTTTACAAAGCATGTGTTTTTGTTGCTTCGCGATCAAGCTGGGTAATTAAGCCCCCTTTACACGGTACAAACTAACCAGGGTTACTATTTGTCGAGTAAACACTGCTAACCCGGGTTTAACCCAGGTTAGTTTTAATAGAAAAGTGTTGTGTAAACACAACCCGGGTTAGTTTTAACTCGAGCTAGTTTGTGCAGGTAAACAGGTCTTAAAACATTAATTCATCATAACCGAGCTTTCACAAATCAAGTCTCTTGATAAAATATCTAAAGCAGCTTGCCGATCTTGACAGCGATCAAAGACCCTGGTCGCTAACCAGCTAACACTAATCTCCTGTCCCTCCCTTACAAAAAATATTGTCATACGAACTGGTACAAACTGGGGAGGGGAGAGTGCAAACTGCGCTTCACGAAGCTCTCCGAAGCTTTCCGACTGTGGGTCATGCTGAAGTCGGACCAGTAACAAAGCGAGGCCGATCGATTAAGCAAGTGGCAGTTACAAACACCTAAAACAAAGGCCTTTTGAAGTTGCCGAATACAGCACAACAATGGGCCAAAGTTTGATATGGTGTCTTTGAATTTTCCTAGAAAAAGGCACTTAAAATCTGTATTATTATTATTAGTAGTATTATTATTGTTAAGTTATGAGTCAGGCATTGCTTTGACCCTGGAACCTGTGTTGACTTCCTTCAAGAAAGCTCGAAAGCGCATGATATCCAAAGTAGCTCCGTGAACACTGTTCCCATTGACCACAACTTTTAACTCTTTTGACCCTCCATTACAACTTAGAGCAATTCTTCGTTATCACCATGAACTCGTTCATTTATTTATTTGTACAGCTTTTACCACACTAATAAAAGGTAGAAAAAAAATAGAAATGCTGACAGGGAAAATGTGTCGTATGGCTCGCACAACAGAGCTTGGCTCCAAATTAAGTGTGGCTGTTAAAACATAACTAAAAAATAAATAGATAAATAAAGATATATAAAGATAAGATAAAATATCTCAAAATTTTCTTTGCAGACAACCTTGTCCTGTTTGCCTATCTGATCAAGGACCAACGTGAAGCTCTGAAAGCACCCGGCAGCTCCTTTTTCAACAGCAACCAGGCTGCTCTATACCAACACCTATTTAAAGCTGGATTTGAAGGTCAGGGTGCCCTTGAAGACGTAAAAGCGCTTAAGAAAATCCTTTTCCATTCTTCCACTGGTGCAACAACAGCTAATATCATCAACAAGAGCAATACAGTGACGTTCAGTTCAGCAATCGCAGACATATCATACTTAGACAACAGTCATAATTAGCTGAAATCTTACGTGTTTCGTGGGCTTCAAGAGAATAGCCTGTGTGCAGGATCTCCTTGCGGGTTTTGGGGATATAGATTGGGCAAAGAAAAATGAGTTGCTGTCCAAAACGGGCAGAGGGGGGAATGGGGAGATTGGGAAGAGAAAGGAGAGCATGCACGGAAAGCCCCCAACCAGCATTTACAACCCACCTGTCAAAATGGGATCAAAGAGCTTTGAAGTATTACGTTGATGTCACACTGTGACAGTAAAGGTCAAAACAAAAACAATTGTAGAGCGACATATTTCTCGGGTCAAACCAATCGCTTTTTGTAGAGAATAAATATCAACAGCTATAACTCCTCAAAAACCAGTGCAGAGGGGAAGCAAGATGATTGGGTCATCTTATACCTATTACTGTCGTCTCTGTGGACTTTGTTTTAAGGTACAATACAGGAATACAGGTCGAAACATTGGCTTTGGAAATATATTCAAGCCACCGGAGAAATACCATCTCTTGCGGAGTTGTGCAGCTTTTCACAGCTCAGTTTTGTGCAGAACAAAAATTACTCCGTACGTGTATGCTGTCAGTGTGCAAGAAAAGATAAGGACACTGAATGACATTTTCTCTTTTGTCAAGTCTTGCCTGGACAAAGAAGAATCTGACGAACTTGATAAAACAAGGAGTAGAGAACAACAATCGCCTCAACACCTGAAAAGGGAAAACGGCGATCAAACAAAATTCTCTGGACTAACAATGCTTAGCAAAAATTGAAGAGCAAACTCAAGAACACTGGTGATGACAGTGATTTAATACACTTGAAGGTTGAGGAACTCCTGGATTCAACGGACACGAAGGTCAAAGTTGTGATCTTATATCCAAACAGTGAAAACGTAACAATCAGACAAGAAAACAATGTAAAACTGCCAAAAACGTCTCGATTATTAAGAATATTCTCTGTTGCGGCTTTCTGTTCCAGCTTCAAAACGTACGTCCTTCCAGAAATTCTTCGAATTTTTTCCAAAACCTCGACAAAATCTTCTTCGCTTCTTATCTCTGTGATTGCTTTCTTGTATCACGACCAACAGTGATCCGGAAGCTGTCACGCACAAACATCCGTTGACCACTCGCTTCACACCTCTTGACCAATGGGAATTTTACTTTGTCTGAGCAAAGTAAAACTGCTGATTGGGGGCTTTCCGTGCAAGCTCTCCTTTTCCCTCTCATTCTCCCATTCCCCCCTCCGCCCATTTTGTACAGCGACTCATTTTTTCTTTGCCAAAATCCCCAAGGAGAACCTGCGTACAAGCTATCAAGAGAATGGCGCTGAAACATGTAAAAAAAGCCACCAGTTCCATTGATAAAACTAAACGCTGTGTAGGAGCATCACCGTCTATCCAAACAAAACCAAAGTTTACAAGAGGAGACCAAAACAAGAAACTCCATGCAAGAAGGAACCGGCGGCAATGTACACATTGGGAGGGGAATGAAGGAATGAAATCAAGGCTCGTAAAACATGGACTTTGCAACCCCAAATCGCAGTTAATTGTCAATTGAGTTCCACCATGACCTTGTAGAGGTGAGAGTGAGTGAAAGGTGGTTGCTGTCTATCAAGACGCTCAAGCTTCTACCAAATGTTCTGATAGAAACCAATATTGGCCGGTGGAGCCCAAGAGCTCACATCAAAGACTTCAAACACAACACCAAACCTAAGCCGAAGTACTTTAAAGAATACCTTGAACAAAGTCTGACCCCGGAAGAAACAACGCGACTCTGTGCAGATTTCTGCGGGCTGCTGAAGTTTTAACAAAAGCAACACAAAGTAAAGGTACAGTATTCTAAAATTGTATTTATATTTGCGAGGGCATGATATCTGAGTCGTTAGGGCAGGCAAAGTTTTATCAAAACAAAACAAAAATGCAAGAGACTTGAACAAAATTTAATGTTTCATAGGCACAAGAAAGTCAACCATTTTCAAGTACTTATCGATTTGTTCACATATGAACAATTTTGGTGTTGTGTACCGTGCACGTAACTGCGGTCATTACCAAAGAACAATCACAGACGACCTTTTGGCGAATGGCGCAAAATTCGTGAACCGTGAATGACTGAATGATCTGAATCCATGAACGAACGATTTACTACGATTAACTCAATTTTATACAACGATTTACTACATATTGTTTATCTAATTTATACACACGTATTTTGAGAGAAATTTTCACTTTTCTTGTACTCCCTCTCACTATGGATTTCTGATTGTACTTGTAGCTATAGATTTCTGATTGTACTTGTAGCTGTTGTTGTAAAGTCTAAGTAAAGAGACGAGACCAGCAACTGATATTGTTAAGAACACCATGGCTCACCAACAGCATTACTGAAAACTGTCAAAACTTTAGAGTATGCAAAATGCATTTAAACAAATGTGAAAGAAATAAGAAATGCTTCTGTGTTAACCTTGATGAATGGTCAACAGGAGGAACTGCCAGCTTCCTCAGGATGTGCTCAAATTAAAATGGCTTGCTTACAGACTGGACAAAGTTAGGTTTGAAAATAAGCCAAGTAGTTATGTTTCCAACTCAATTACTGAATTAGTTTGACAGTCATTTTATGTTATTGTAATTCACTAATGCATTTTTCCATCTTTTTCTGAGCTGAATTTTAAGCTGGGCACAGTAAATCGATAATCTAGGGATAAAAATTTATTTACATGTATTTTCCTTTAAATGTTTATTGGATTGCTGTCGTGTATCAGAAGAGCATATTATGTATTCATTTATATTAGTTTACAAAGAAAAAGTAAATTGTTACTTAACTATAATCTGTTATCATGATCACTGAGATGACTCAAATTAATGCTGCCAAATTAATTTATTTTCTTTGTGCAAGATTAGATATTTTGTCTCCATTTGGATTTGACAAATAATTTTTACATCATTGTAATTTTTTTTCCAAACATGATTCCTAATGCTAGTCACCTATTCCTATGATTTTCTTTGGCTCCATATTGATAAAATAAATGTTACATTTGGTTAACAGCATTTAGGGGTTGTAGTATGTAGATGTTGCAGTTAATTCTTGATTTTAGTTAAATTTTAATTAGTTATTTTTTTAACAAGTTCATTTTTTCTTACAACTTTGTTTTTTTCCGACTAGTTAATTTTTTAAATTATGTATTATCATAACTTAAATCATAAAATTATTTTCTCTCGTTTTTTCCCAAACCCTTACCCTAACCTTGTTTCCTAACCCTAACCTAACCCTAACCCTCAAGTTGTTTTTTGCTATTTTTATTGCCAAGTACCAATGGTCCTTACCTAGGTTTGAACACCAATCTTACATCTCATCTCTGAATCACTCGTCGACTGTTACCAACTGAGCTAAAGAGGACACTGGAAGGCTAGTTTTGAAAAAAACTGTTTTTCTGCGTGGGCGAGTACGCTGAATATGGGTTAAATCAACAAAGGTTGATATGGTATGTTTTTCGCCTGTGGGATATGGTGTTGAGCTAGAGAGGATTTGATGCCAGAACTTCGATTTTATGGTGTATACAGGTATTATTCAAAATTAATATTTAACTAGTTGGAAAAAATTAACTAGAACTTTCAAAAAATTAAGTAGTTAGGAAAAAAATAACTAGTTAGAAAAAAAAATTTAAAAATGGCTAGAAAAAATTTAACTGGCTAGAAAAAGTAAACTAGTTAAAAACAAAAATTAACTGAAAGAAAATAACTGCAACATATATACCAGTATGTGTAATTTAGTGAATCCTACCTACCAGCATATTTAAATGACTAGGATTTACAAAATCACTTTTCAACACTTTGAAATATGCTTTTTCATACTTTCCCATGTTATTACACAATTAGAACTTAATATACACCATGAATCTTTTTGTGTGTTTACACTATATCAATCATTGTTGGTTGAACTATTGAAGGTGAATATCAAGATTCAGCTTTGGAGAGAAAGAACGGCAAAACGTCCTTTCCTGCCAGAAGGTTGGTAACCGCTTTTTCCTGTTCCAGTTTCAACTTAACACCCAACAATTTTCCTTCACAAACCCTCTTCAAAACCTGCAACATATCTCCTTCATTCACCATGCAGTGTTGCTATACTAAAACTACACTTGGCACCCAAGGGAGTGTATGACAGATGGCGTCAGCCGATTGTCAAACCAACCAATGGGAATTCCCCATGTCCGAACTGGCGAAACACATTTTATGATTCTTTTCTGTGGTGAAGTAGCATGTAAATGGAGAAAATGCCCGAATTCAATTATATTCTAAGTGCTACCGCAGTCAATATTAGACAACATGGCCACAGACGCAAAGCACCAAGTAGCCAACTATATCTGCGAAGCTTTGGAAGAGCATTGTAGATACTCAATAGAAATTAGTGGAAGAGTACGTCGAGATGGTATACGACCTGATGAAAAAAGAGCTGGCCATGAGAAAGAAGACTGCAGTCATGGATAATGATTCCAACATTGCCCATTGGGGGAGATAGCCATACGACTAGCTAAAGCAAAAAGCAAACGAAACAAAAATATTTGAGGTTGTCAGGTTTAAACTCTTGATAATTTGCTGACACAACTGAACGGGTGTTTCATTTCCTTTTTCAGTTCCCTCACTGATCAGTCGCCGTAGTTTGCCGAAACCTCCGGTTTGATGCCAACCACACTGCAGACTGTAGATGCCAGAGGCAATGTGTTCAACATTCTATTGGGAAAATCTAAACGCTAGTGTCTCTGTTTGCGTTTTAGAACCATTTACTCTTGTTTAACTTAAATATTTAGTCCATGCAAGCGCACACAAGTCGGTAGCCAAACAAAACACAAGCCAAAAACTTCTATTGACTTGCACCCTCGTTTGGCCACGGCTGCCTTTTTGTATTGAAAATAGCGTGTACATGCATTCAAAAACTAATTATGAAGTAAGCATTGACATATATTTCGTGAAAATTGGTGGGTCTAAAAGAGCTGTTTGTGTCAGTCTGGTGTGATCAGACTCGACTTAATGACTATAGGAATGATATGGTGAGCCTCTAAAATGGTATTTCTCCAGCTTTTTCCCTATTCCAATTTTTGCACCTCATGCATCCTTCTCTTAGTAAATCTGCATGCTATCAAAGGAGAAAGGCAGACTGATGGCCATATTTGGTGTGGTGCGCGCAGGAATAAAGCTGAAATGAGATTTGATATACAAGCCCATGAGCTAGAAATCATAGACACATGTCATGCCCAGAAACCACTACAGTGATTTGCATCAATTATCGCTATGCGCCTGAGTTGATTATCGCTGAGCCCTAACGTGAACACACCTTTTTTTTATTCAAGAACCCACATCAGAACTCTGGTGCCATCTGGTACCTGCATGGATATCGGTTCCCATGTGCACGCGTGTTGCCCTAGTTCCCAGGTACTATGATGTTAAATGGTGAAATAAAATATGTATGTATGTATGTATGTATGTAACCACTCTGTGACTGTAAATTTATTTACATTATTTTTAAGAATGGTGGAAGAAGTTCATCATTAGAGGAACTCGCTGATGCCACTGAGAGGTTGCAAAGCAAAGACAGCACACGTGCGATCAATTCTTCGACGTCCAGCACCAGGGCACGAGCTACACTAAACAGTTTTATTAAAGAAACTCTCATCAAACCCCTAGGGAGGTCCTGGAATGACTGGAATGAAGCAAGTGAATGAACAAAAGAACAGTTTGTAGAAAGATCCAGTGAGATTGTAGTGGCAGTGTTTAAAACAATCTCGCATACAAATGCTCCCAACCTATGGAAAGCTCTTCAGTCATCCCATGCTATCAACAAGCAGTTAGGTCTAGACCAGCCCTTTGTACCCCCCAGACAGGCTACCTGGAGGCTCTTGCAGAATCGTATGAAAATGCGACCACTTGGGATACACAGCGACAAGTGTTATTTATTATGACAGGAGTAGCCAATTTCAAAGCAATGTCCGAGTTCATTCCATAGCACACTCAGTATTGCTTAACCGTGACAAACATGCACCAGCCGCAGTATGGTAGAAGTTGCACCAGTTCCAACCAAGAACGCACCAAGGCTTCGAATAGGGCTAGACCAACCAGACCACCTTCTCAGGCAAGGGACGCTGTGAATAGTCACCTAAAAATTCAACATCCCATTGTCGTCAAAGGACAAGACATCTGCACCATGTCCAATGGTGGCAAGCTAGCGCAACAGAAGGTTGAAACACTGTGGGGCTGGTGTGAACAGCTTGCACTTTACGTACCAATGCCATCCAAGAAGTTCAAGCAACCATGTGTAGACATCTTGAAGGACCACATTTGTGGTTGCTCCTGTGCAGGCAATTGGTCCCGCGAGATGCATCTTTAGTGCTTCTCAAACACATGTATGATTATATTTACATGGATTGTGTTGTTTGTCTTGTAATTACCGACTAGGGGGCCCGTGGAGCATGGAAGATTCCCCCCCCCTCACCACTATAAAAAAAAAATTAAAAGATATTGAAAAATATAAATCCCGAAAATGTAAAAAAAAGAAAAAATACAATTAAAAAAATCAAAACTGAATTAGAGTAGTAAGAGACCTTCCCAAAACCTTCTCAAACGCTATCACAGAGGCACACTATTGAACCTCTAGGCCGCCTTCGCACAAACATCTGGCTACGCCACTGTCGAATGATGTGCATTTACTTGTTAGAAGTTGCACAGTCCATCTGTCTTATTCGACTACAGTAGAAAGCAAAACATATTTGATTCTTTTAATGCTTGGAGTCTTCCCTCATCACACCCACTTACCTACAGCTTTAAGTCCTATAAGTCCAACAGTAGCGATTCAGCAAATTACTCCAACCACCACAGTTCCCCAACATTTACTGCCAACTAAAGTCCTATAAGTCCAACAGTAGCGAATCAGGAAATAATTCCAACCACCACGGTTCCTCAACATTTACTGCCAGCTATAAGTCCTATATAATAAGTCCAACAGTAGCCATTCAGCAAATAACTCCAACCACCACAGTTCACCAACATTTGCTACCAGCTACAACTTCTATAAGTCCCACAGTAGCGATTCAGCAAATAACTTCAACCACCACAGTTCCCCAACATTTGCCTCCAGCTATAAGTCTTATAAGTCCAACAAAGGCGATTCAGCAAATAACTCCAACCACCACAGTTCCCCAACATTTACTGCCAGCTATAAGTCCAACAGTAGCTATTCAGCAACTAACTCCAACCACCACAGTTCCCAAACATTTACCTCCAGCTATAAGTCCTATAAGTCCAACAGAGGCGATTCAGCAAATAACTCCAACCACCACAGTTCCCCAACATTTACTGCCAGCTAAAAGTCCTAGAAGTCCAACAGTAACGATTCAGCAAATAACTCCAACCACCACAGTTCCCCAACATTTACTGCCAGCTTTAAGTCCTATAAGTCCAACAGTAGCAACTCAGCAAATAACTCCAACCACCACAGTTCCCCAACATTTACTGCCAGCTATAAGTTCTATAAGTCCAACAGTAGCGATTCAGCAAATAACTCCAACCACCACAGTTCCCCAACATTTCCTGCCAACTAAAGTCTTATAAGTCCAACAGTAGCGATTCAGGAAATAACTCCAACCACCACAGTTCCCCAACATTTACTGCCAGCTATAAGTTCTATAACTCCAACAGTAGCGATTCAGCAAATAACTCTAACCAGCACACTTCCCCAAACATTTACTGCTAGCTAAAAGTCCTATAAGTCCAACAGTTGCGATTCAGGAAAAAATTCCAACCACCACAGTTCCCCAACATTTACTGCCAGTTATAAGTCCTATACGTATAACAGTAGCGATTCAGCAAATAACTCCAACCACCATAGTTCCTTAACATTTACTGCCAGCTATAAGTCCTATAAGTCCAACAATAGCGATTCAGCAAATAACTCCAACCACCATAGTTCCCCAACATTTACATCCAGCTATAAGTCCTATAAATCCAACAGTAGCGATTCTACAAATAACTCCAACCACAACGGTTCCCCAACATTTACCTCCAGTTATAAGTCCTATAAGTCCAACAGTAGCTATTCAGCAAATTACTTCAACCACCACGGTTCCCCAACATTTACCTCCAGCTGTAGGTCCTATAAGTCCAACTGTAGCTATTCAGCAAATTACTCCAACCACTACAGTTCTGCAACATTTACTGCCAGCTACGAGTCCTAGAAGTCCAACAGTATCGATTCAGCAAATAACTCCAACCACGACAATTCCCCCAACATTTACCGCCAGCTATAAGTCCTATAAGTCCAACAGTAGCTATTCAGCAAATTACTCCAACTGCCACAGTTCCCCAACATTTACCTCCAGCTACAAGTCCTAGAAGTCCAACAGTTTCGATTTAGCAAATAACTCAAACCACCACAGTTCCCCAACATTTACTGCCAGCTATAAGCCCAACAGTAGTGATTCAGCAAATAATTCCAACCACCACGGTTCCTCAACATTTACTGCCAGCTATAAGTCCTATAAGTCCAACAGTAGCGATTCAGCAAATAATTCCAACCACCACAGTTCCCCAACATTTACTGCCAGCTATAAACCCAACAGTTGTGATTCAGCAAATAACTCCAACCACCACAGTTCCCCAATA
>JAOEJI010522938.1:0-15850 GCA_025448255.1 Umimayanthus chanpuru
TGACATAGACTGAAGTCAAATGTGAGCAAAACCCCCACCCACTAGGGCCAAATTTTCAGTCAAAATGCGTCAAATCGCGTCATTTCCCCCAGGATCTGGGGACCCCGGCCAAAGTTGTTAGCAAGTAAACTATATCGAAAAATCACAATTCTTTCAGAATTCTACTTAAGAATTGTTTTTTTAGAATTCTCCTTTAAAGTTGTTCTTTAGAAATCTTTGTAGAATTCTCCTTTTTAACTGTTCCATTTAGAATTCTTTCTTAGTTGTTTTAAACACAAATTTAACAGATTCGCTTGTCTTTCATAATCACTAAGGACAATCGAGATCCATTTTTTGTGTGCTTCTTCAATTATCTACAGCTAGTTACAAGCCTGTTCATTGCATATCAAATCCCCCACGTTAGCCCCGACATGTCGAGGTGGGGGTTCAATAATTGTCAATAACCCAACCCCCTTGAGCAACAATTTTGTTCAATAGAGCGTCAACTCCCCCACTATCCCCGACCCTGGCCCGGAGGGGGGAGGTGGGGGTTTCAATTGACTGGTGCATTAGTTCAAATCAGCTCTGAGTGCTGTAGCACGTTTCTAACACGTTTCGTAATATTTCGGAATCCACAATGTCATTAAGTGATTGATAGTTAAGCTGTCTCCCCACGGAATCAATGAACAACTTTCATTCGCATAGTCTCAAACATGTTTTTGACCAATTAGACGCTATAAATTTCAACCAATTGCAAAACCTGACTTTTTGATCGGCATAAATTACTTACTAACTATTTAAACACTGATTTCCCTACAATCCCTCAGTCTGTTCCGACGAAGGGCTAACGTTAACGCTTCACATCAAACCCTACAGGCGAAAAACATACCATATCAACCTTTGTTGATTAAATCCGTAACTATATACAAATAGTTTTGTTAACTTTACTTAGTAACAAGTCTGAACTTTTGAAATGTAGCTTGGTAGTGTTTTACTACAACTTGGGATGACTCTGTACAGTTATATTTAATGTGCAAAGGCTTTTTCCATTTTGACGTTTTTCCATCATATTCTTTAGGAAAAATTATTGAAAGCTTTTGATGAAGTGAGTAGTGATAAAAGCAAAAATTCAAGAGTTATTCCCAAATTACAAGGTATGTATCGTACGATCGCTACAAGTAATTTGTTCAATGCTGTTCTCTAGTTATTGAGGCTTCTGTTTAAGAAATTGATTGAATTACTTTAAATGAAAATCAGTAAGACTGTAAAAGAACATGTTCTTTACTTTTGTTGCTTTTGGTGCATCCAAAATCTTCAATGTACCAGTGGTTCGTAACGACCACCATTTGTCTGCAATACAGTAAGAACTTGCGGTATTCCTTCCTTTCAATTTGGTTATTCTGCTTTCTCCTCCACCACCTTAATTACACCTCTGCAACCTTTCTCAAATGGATTTTCGAGGCAATCGTTTATTTATTCCAATACTTTTATTTTAAGGAAAAGAAAGAATAAAAAGTGACGCAAAAAAGAAATGGGAATGGATCGACAATTTTAATACGGTACGTTGGTTATTAAGAAATCTGTCCCGCAGTAGGTTGTTTTACATACATTCCGATATCGTTAGTACAGCATTTTTTATTTGTAGACATAGAAACAACCATTTACCCCCAATAGTTAGACGTACGATGGAGATTGTTTTCATAACTTTTGTGGTTTAAAATTAGCAACTCGATGTCTACAGCGTACCGCCGACTAGGGTGAAAGCTGAATTTTTCTACATTGACTACTTTTAGCGGAACCCCCCCCCCCCCCCCCTAAAAAATTTAAAATGCCGATGATGAAACTAGAAAAGTTTGGTTGTCTGCAATCGAAGTAGATGATAAAAAAGTTAATTTATTCTTATAGAGTTGAGTGATACTCAAGGATTGGGTGTTTTTAGGGACTAGGTAGTGCAGTTTTTCAAGTTTAGGTACTTTTTCATGGGGCGTTTTTCCAAGTTATCCGACAAATATTCCCCATAACCAACCAACGGAAGTACCTCTAGTATGCAGATCTGTAAAGTCTAAATATAGCATCTCTAATCTACTCATAGGAATTGCTTGACCTCCCAACGGCTATTTCAGAATGTGATATAGTGGAAGAATTCTTTACCCCTACTCCTGAAGACTTGACAAGCAACAAAAGGTACGTCCTTTTTACAATCCTTTAAACTTTCGTTACTATCAATGAATGAATGAATGAATGAATGAATGAATGAATCAACCAACCAAACAACCAACCAACCAACCAATCAATCGATCAATCAGTCAGTCAATCAATTACTCAATATATCAATATATCAATCAACCAAAATCCAATAACAATCAATAGAACAATCAGTCAATCAATTACTCAATAATCAATTAATCAAAATCCGATATCAATCAATCAATCAATCAATCAATCATTACATCAAAGAATTGTGTGAAAATGAAGCGTTTAAGTATCTGACTCAAACCAGAGTCTGGAACACGATTGTAGTTTGAGTCGTGATACCGTAAAATATCATTATATCTAATTGTTTTCTAGTTAATACCGTAAAATATCATTGTATCAAATTGTACGTTTTTTAGTTAACCTTTAAAAATGAGTAAGTAATGCAACATTACCCAATCGGTTAAATAACCAAATATGTATTTTTGAAGTGACTATTGTGCAACACGATATTCGGACTACAAAGAGAAGCAAGCGTTTTAAACTTAAAATTTTTTTATACCTTCAGACTATGTGTTATCTTATATATTTACATTTAGAAAATCAGTTAAATATTGTAAACAAGTATTTTTATTGCATGCAATTGTCAAATTTTAAAGCATTGTAGTTCATTTATAGTTTTAATTGATATTGTAACATGTTTCAACCCAGTACTTCTCTGAATGTGAGGGGGCACCCTGACAAAATATTGTTATAAATAAATAAAAAATTGGGACCTCTTTTATGCTAGTCAGGCTACTGAGTCGGCTATGAATTACACAGTGTGAGTTATCTTAAGCCCCATGCAAACGGACGCAACATTGTTGGCCAACGACACGCAACATTGTTGGGCCCAACAATGTTGTGACTTGTTGCGTCCGTTTGCATGGAACCACAACAATGTTGGCACTTGTTGGCATTTGTTGCGTACAGTTTGAAACCGGTCAAACTTTTGGCGCAACAAATCCCAACATTTCTATTGTTCTGTGACCGGCGAAGCGTAGCGCAACAATGTTGCGCCCGTTTGTATGGGATCACAATAATTTGGCCTCGTGAAAACGTCTGCGCACGCGCTATGAAATTTTTTTCAAAAAAACAAACAATCATAGCGCGTTTTCCTCTTTCTGGATTGTTGTAAACATGGCGTATCAAGCTGAGATGAGCGAAGAATTTGAGGAAACATCAGACGTTTAGGCAAAAAACCGCAAAACGCGAGTAAATGCACCAAAAGATGGTCAGACCACGAGGTGGAACAGCTGGTTGACCTCGAGGAAAAATCTTGCCTCTGGGACGTATCAAATAAAGACCATTATTTGAGGAAAAAACGTGAGAGGGCCTACAAACAGATAGAGGAAAATCTTAGGACAGGAAGGGCTGTTATTAAGGCCAAAATAACGACCTTACGCCAACAATGTTGGCAGTTGTTGCGTTCGTTTGCATGCACCACGCAACAAGTGCCAACAAGTGCCAACAACTCCCAACAATGTTGGGCCCGACAATGTTGTGACTTGTTGCGTCCGTTTGCATGGGCCTTTACACTATCTCTTTATTCATGCAATTACGTAGTTGAAATGTAGCGAGATTCTATAGTCCAGTTTTGAAACATCATGTCGTGGCGGCAACTTCTAATATCAGTGATAAACAATTAGTTTTGAAGGGATTCGGTGTGAAACTCTAAACGGAAGAATGAACAAAACCATAGTAATTACGACTCATAAAAATAAACAATGGATGTGGTCACACTTGAACCCACGATTTTTTGGAACGTTACTTTCGTCGTGCTTGACTGAACGTGCGTTAATGAATGACGAGCTGTCATTAGAATGTCAGAAGTTTAAAATATATAAAAATGTCATCCAGAATCGGAGCATGCGACAAAAAAATTATCACGAACTCGAGAAGCAAAAGTTTTTTTTTTCTTATCATGTTCTTAATTTGGCGCATTTCTTCAGTAAGGGAAAAACGAAATAGGCAAAGGAAACGTATTCTAAGGTTTTTATGCATTTTAGATAAGTTTAAAATTGATTTTTGGAGTTAATATTTAATGGACGAACGCCAGCTCGTATGCTATCCGAAGAGTGGCACTTGCTCGCTTAGGGACAGTGTTTTTTGTTGCGTTCTTTTAAAATTTTCCCCCCGTAAACATCCTTTCAAATTCCCCTTAGCCCCTTAGTCACGACCAAAATTTGACCTGTTGCTCCCCCTTAATAGTGTAAACACAAAACGTTTACGTACGTTTGTGCTTGTATGCAAGTTTTAGCAACATTTTCTTGTATACAGTTCGTAAATAGAATTTTAAAGATGGAGTTTGAGAATGCCTTCAACAAAACGAGTAGCTTTATTATCCGCCTTTATTTAATTTTTTTTGGCTTAATATAGGTTTGTGTGCCTTTTCAAAGCTAAATCTTCAATTCTGGGTACAGGAGAAAACAGGAAGAAAAATTTACCAAGGCAAGAAAGAAAAACGAAATGAAAAGGAAGCACTGGAAAACACGCAGCACAAGTATGTGTAGATTTTACTATTATCGATAATTGTTTAGTAAGATATTTAGTAAATGTAAGACCAGAGATTTTCTAACTGTCTCTTTAACCCGACAAAAACTTGATCATTTTTTCACTGGGAAACTCCATTAATCCGACCAACTTGGTTCTTTGTCTTTTTACTGTGGTTGTCTGAGTGACTTGCTTCCTGCAAATAGATAATGAGCGAAAAAAATATTTGTTTGCTCGCAGGCTCTATTCTCTACATACGAAACACCTGAAACTCTTTCAGTCCCATCAAGTTTATCAATTTCTATCTTCTCCTTGATATATCAAAATAAAATAAGCCGATTAGTGTTGAGAATTGCAGAATTGATCGGCCACTCAAACTCTAAGATGAAACACCAAATTCTTCTAACTTGTTAGTAGGAAACGAAACAAGACAAGTAGTCAAAAATTAGCAATGCATTAATGGAACTTTTGAAAGTGAAAGAAAGTTGATAGTTCCAGCTTACTTTTATTTCTTCAAAAGTCTTTGTTACAACTCTTCGGTTTTGGAGTTTTGCCCGTTCATAACGCATACACTTACTCTTTGTCTCTTTCGTTCCAGTAAAACAGATAGGAAGCCCCATTATTGGTACGCAGGAGTACACAGTGCTGGAAGACTACCAACAACAATCCAACAAGGAAATATCCCTTCAGGGTGAAACGACTGTCACTGTTATTTCCAAGCGTGACGATGGTGAGTATTTAAAACTCACAAATTATCTCAAGAAATCATCTGAATTGAGACTGTGATTAGAAATTAGTTGGTATATGCAGAACTAGTGATCAATAATTTGTATCTCAATTCCTTTAAGGTTGGTGGATGGTCAGTTCAGGTGAGGAAACTGGTTGGGTGCCCGGTTCTTATCTCCAATCAATTGATGCAGAAGACGATGAACAGGATATGAAGGAAGCTGCAATTGGGGAAGGTGGGTAAACTCCTCTTGATATTCAACCAGTGATACGAATCAATTATGATTAAACACAAGTGAAAAACCCCGATTGCCATTGAAATGTTCGTATCTATTGACTCTTACAAAATGTGATGTGCAGCCATAACTCGATTTGGTGGTTCCAAAAACAAGCGTACGTTCAGGATCAAAATGTGTGAAAACGTGCCACGAACAGCTCCCATCTGGCCTTGTAGATCAGTTGGTAGAGCAGCGATGACGAAATCTGTTCCGGAGGTTGTTCAAATTCAACTGAGGTTAGAGATCTTTTCTCTTTTCCTTGTGGGTCCATTTTCTTTCTAGGGCTTTCGCTCGAAAGGTATTACTGGGATATTTGTACAGCAATTCAACTTACCACATTTATGTTGTTATATCTGTAAGAAAACATTCTTTCACTTCGGAAATAGATAACTGAAAAAAGTTTCGAGTTACGTTATTTGCAAGCGAATTTTAAATTTAAAAAATGGTGTTCAGATTGTATGACAGGAAAGTGCATGACTCTATAAGCCCTCTTTGTCCCCTCTAACACGGTGAGTAGAAGCGAAGTCTGTCGCAGCAATGTGCAATTTGCTTACAAAAGTGAAAGAATATCTTTAATGTACTTTACTATAGGTGAGATGTATTGCAGTTTGACACCTTATAAGGCGAAGGAAGATGATGAACTGAGTTTCCCGATTGGTGTGACGTTGCAGATACTCCGGAAAAACATGGATGGCTGGTGGACAGCAGTGTAAGTTACACATGCGGAACTATCATGTCACACAAGCCAAATAGCTTTAGTGTCTCCATATGACCAGTCAGACATGCAGATATACCATGTCACGCAAGACAAGTAGCTATAGTGCCTCACATATGACCAGTCACACATGCAGATCTATCATGTCACGCAAGCCAAGTAGCTATAGTGTCTCGCATATGACCAGTCACACATGCGGAACAACCATGCCACGCAAGCCAAGTAGCTATAGCCAGTTACACATGTAGATCTACTATGCCACACAAGCCAAGTAGCTATAGTGCCTCACATATGACCAGTCACACATAAAGATCTACCATGTCACGCAAGCCAAGTAGATAGTGTCTCACATATAACCAGTCACACATGCGGAACGTACAACTATGTCACGCAAGCCAAGTATATATAATATACAGTATCTCACATATGACCAGTCACACATGCGAACTACTAGTAGCTATAGCCAGTCACACATGCCGAACTACCATGTCACGCAAGCCATGTAGCTGTAGTGTCTCACATTTGACCAGTCCGACACGTGCAAAACTACCATGTCACGTAAACCAAGTAATGACTCACATATGACCAGTCACTTATTCACGTGAAGCAAGAAAAATCTGCCTGATAGGAATTCCGGTAAAAGTTTCAAGCTTTTAATTTTTGAAGTTGCCAGAAATGCGTCTAAAACGTCTAACTATGTAGCAACGTATATGTGTTAGAAAACTACAAACGGAAATGACAAAATTTGCGTATCCAGTGCCATAATTAAGTTACTTAACAAAGGGTAAGAACGATTACACTAGAACAGGTCATAAACAGCTGGGCGTAATGATGTGCGAGAAAGACCGTAGGTTTGGAAAGCTGTTATTTGATTAATATATAATAACTTCAACGAACATTTACTTGTAGAGCGCTGAAAGAGCTACATGAACAAACTAAATACGTTTCCCTTTTAACTTTTAGTTACCTGGGTCGGAAAGGCTACGTTCCAGCTCTTTACCTGAAAAAGCTGCACGGGAAGAAGAAACAACGAAAACATTTCAGTGTCAAGCGATTAACCAGTAAAGGTTTCAAAGAACGTAAGTTTATTTAAGACGCAATGTTCGGCTGATTTGTAAGCAAAGCATTCTATTCCTTGCAAACGCCATATTTTAAACAAATAGTTTGGGTACATGTATATTAAAGAGTCTGTAAGTACCAATCAAAATTGGCGTGCACACAGTTGGAGCTGACACTTTGTTTCAATGATCACTTGCAGCTAGCTGCTTAATCTACAGAGCAAAAGATACTCGAGAGAACAAGCCTATGGTATGTATATCATTACACTTCCAAGCTAGATTTGCTACTGATAATGAAAAACTATAAAAGGGCGATCAGTATAGAATCAAGGACGGATATTGGGAGGGGAGATGGGATGTGTTGTGGCTGGATAAAATGCCTCTCGTTGGATTAAACAACAACGAAATACAATTAAAACATGATATCGGAGAACATTGCTTACTTGTGTTTATATTCAACGCAAGTATTATCAAGTATTATCAAGTTTTATTGCAATAAACAATAAGAATTAACAATTTGTAGCTCCCTCTCGCAAATAGCTTAAGCTAGTCTAGACGGGGGGAGTTTTGAAATCACTATTACAAAGAAAAGTTAGAAAAGTTAGTAGTTAGATTTGATTGCAAAAAGTGCTGTCCAATTGCAATCATTAGAACCAAAGTGTAGAGGGGGCTAACACTCATGTGTTAGCCCCCTCTGAATTCTCCCCTGAGCGTTTGCGTTCAATATTTGATTTACAAATTAACCCTCTACTGGTTGTATTTTAGGTAAACGGCAACTTCACTTCTGTTAAAGATCAAAAACAAAGAACTGGAAAAAAACTTACCTTTGACGATCAACTGGGCATCCCGTCACGAAGTAAAATGTCTGTGAGGAGGAAAAGAGGTCACATTATTGATCAAAATCGGAACGCCCAAATAGTTCTTTTGAGCCAGGGTGAACGGGGGACGGATTTGAAAGAGATGAAGGTACCGAAAAAAGATTCAGTTGATTGACCCCAGAAGCCTCGATTTATTGGCTTTAAATTTTTGCTCCTTGACCGATTGTCAAAAGCTTTGGTACAACTTTGTTCGTTAACACATCTTTTGACGCTAATTAGGTGACGTCACAACTGATGACGTCATCTAAATAAATCACGCAATTTGTATGTTGACTGCGAAATCTCACCTTATCGCTAAAAACTGACTAAATACCAACAACTTTAGAATGGATTCTAACGATTTTCTAGATTTCAATCGCTAAATGCTGTTTTCTTGTCATTTTCCGGTAGTATAATTCAAATTTGAGTAAAATCTGAAAACTTAAAAATCCAAGATGGTGGCCACTTGTGACGTCATTTTTGTAACTCTTGTTGCCATGGAAACCAATTAGATACCACGTGGTCTCGCTTAATTGAAAGTAAAAAGGAAGCTTATTATACGTACCAAATATCATGTCAATCGCTTGAAATGTGTCAAAGGTAGAAGGGGGGAAAGTTATATAGCATATAGAAACACTAGACTAGGAATGAAGTTATAAGGATTTTATTTTTAAAAGTTCCGTCTGAAAGACAAATTAACTTTGATAATTATTTTATCAGGATTGCATCGTCTTTCTTAAAACTAATTGTCATATATTCGGCGAGAAAAACTGTATATGATTAGTTAGTTTTTGTTTTCCTAGGTAACCGAAGCAAAATATTAATGATTTGTTTAAAGAAAGTCTCGGGATCTAAATGTTCAACAAATTATCTTCAATTACGTCAAAAACGGCAACTTCAAAATTAATCCAGCTTTAAAATTGGCTAAAATGTATCTTATATTTTCACATTCTATCCATTAGCTCTGTATGTAGTAGAATGCTGGATATTGAAAAGACTGTAAAAACGTTTTGAAATCTTGTTTCACCTAACTATTGCTACAAAGTTCGAATCATTGAACAGTTGTTAATTAATTGTACATGCACATGGTGCGGAGTTGGTTTCAACGCTTTAACCTTGATGTTTATACCAATTGCATCTGAAGCAAAAGCAGATTGTAATAAAAATGATATAAGGAAATTGAGTCAAGACGCATTTCAGCGTTACCCTGGTTGTAATAAAGTGATATAAGGAAATTGAGTCGAGATACATTTCAGTGTTACCCTGAGATTTATGGCTTAAAATTGGAACAATAAATTTATATAATGTGGAGAAATCGATGTCTATTTGATTACGATGATGATTTGTCATCATTAATGACAAATTTGAGGTCCAACTATATAGTATACATATAAAAATTATATTTTGAAAATGGGACAAATCTCACAGCAATAATTTAATTATGTTTCCTTCTAACGCCACAGGTTGATGAAGTACGATCCGTATCACACACATACGACTCTCGGGCTACGGATAAACAATGCATTGCAACAGAAACGTACGATTCTACTTTGAACAACGGCCCTCCACACTCATCATTAGGACCAGATTTAGCCGCACCCTTCCCTGTTGTGTCGGGTTTGGAGAAAGAAAGGAAACACAGTTCCACTGGTAGTGAAAGCTCCGCCACAGGTGATAGACACAGTGTTTCACCGAGACTAAAAAGAAAAGGAGTGCTTAAAAAACCCAAGTCTGTTAGCAGTAGTTCAGTACACCGCCACTTGGGGCCTCGGGACACCAATCAAACATATGTCAAACAAACTCCATTGCAAGCGTCAAGCCTTCAGAACAACGGAAAGAACAACTCTCGACAAATTGCCAGTAAGTTTATGGAGAACCTACTTCTACATTTAGTTCAGGATTTACGTAATAAAAATTAAGAAATCGTTAAGACTTTTAGGCCTCTTTAAGGTTGCTTAATATACTAGTGAGAAAATGACTTGAAGGGAAAATGAATTCAGTTTGAGTTAGCAACTGTAATTAACAGACTATCCTATTTTTTCTTTACTGTTTAGACAAAGTGCTGAAAAGAAAAAAAAGCCACAGTCTAAGCAGGCTACAAACGCCAAACCTGACACCTTACGGCAAAATCTCCGCCAGCGCCAGTATGCTGGACGTAAGACAAGCTGGAACAGATATTAATGCAACAGAATGGCACCCGCAGGAGTTCACGGACCTTCATCCTCAGTTTCAAAAGAAAGCCATTAAGATTGCCACCAAGGCAATTCGAAAAATCGCCAATTGCAAGAAATCACATGATCGCGCGACACCTCGTTCACCAACATACCCAGGACAAGGTAAGCGGAATGCATTCTTTTCTAAGAACAACGTCTGTATGAACGTTGCAGCTCAAACTTGGACAATTTGTAGGAACAAATGGCAACCTTAGCAAATCAGGCGTAAACTCAAAACCACTACTGAGAAACAAATTTAGGCTACATTTTGCCACAAACGATCTTGTTAGAAAATGAAAACAAGATTTAAACTCTGTAAAGTTATGTGTATAAAACTTCACACAAATGAAGTGCTGAATACTACAAACGCTACTCAAGAAACCTGAAATTTCCTTTTGGGCATTCACTGATATTATCAAGATCTGGCAATTACACGGACATTTCAAGTAAATTTTTGTTATTATTACTGAGTAACAAAGAATTACTTGAAGTTGTCCATGAAAGAGCCAGATCTTGATAAATCTTTGAATGCCCCAAAAGGAAACTTCGGGTTTCTTGATTATCATTTGTCGGAAGAAACACAAAGTAGGTCCGTTAAAACTATTTGAGGACTATCCCTTTTAACGTGTGGAACTGATTTTACTTCTTTTTTTTTAGAAAATGGAAGCTTTGAAAGACAGGAGACGAAACCTCGCTCTGGTAAGAAGAATACACTCTCTTCTCGTACAAAACGTTTCAAAACGTTGATTCAACACAGTTTGTCTGACAAACTGCACGCCAAGCGCTAAGGACCGATAATTTCGTTTCGTAAGGCGGGGAATTGGAATAACTTGAAAAAAGATTGCATGAAAAAAGATTAACGAAAAGATTTGTCCGAAGCAAATTCTAACGAGAATAAAAAGAAAAACGAAACTAGACAAGAATAATTCCATTCCAAGTACACCATTTTTTTTATCCGAATACTAGAAGAACATTTGGTCTGTCCATTAGAATTCGTCAAAAATATCAGCTTGATTCTAAACTCGGGTTTGCTTGTCATCAACACAGTAACTCGAAACATCAAGGAAAACGTAAAAAATCGATTTATCGGGAATAAATTAGTGGGAAAACTACATGAAGTGGAATGAATTTGATTCAAGTTGGCGAAAGTTCGAATTGTTGAGAGTCACTACTGTAAGTAACAAAATATCCTATATTCTGTTTTATTCTAAAGGCAAAGTGCTGATAAGAAAAAAGAGCCACAGTCTAAGCAGGTTGCAAACCCCAAACCTGACACCGTACGGCAAACTCTCCGCCAGCGCCAGTATGCTGGACGTACGACAAGCTGGAACAGATATGAATGCAACGGAGTGGCACCCGCAAGAGTTCACGGACCTTCATCCCGAATTTCAAAGAAAAGCCATTAAGAATGCCACCAAGGCAAATGGATCAATCGCCAATTACAAGCAATCCAGTGATAGATTTGAAGGACAGGATCAGAATACTTTCTCTGGTAAGAAGTAGCTACTCGCTGCTTGCACAAAGTTTTCCCACAATATTGATTCAATGTAGTTAGTCTGGCAAACTGTGCACCAAGCTAGGGATCCATCTATTGGTTTTGTGAGATCGGCCATGGAAGTAACTTGGAAAAATTGCGTCTGCATAAGCAAAAACTACCAAAAACGTTTTGCCCGAAACAAATCGTAACGGGAAAAAATAATGAAGATAAAACAAAACAAACGCAAAAATTCTTTCAAAAAGACTAGTCCTTCATCCTCATCTTAGAAGAACACTGAAAAGGTCAAAAATACCTTGATGCTTGTCATCAATACAGTTGTGAATCACGATAACTGGAACCACCAAAGGTAACGCCAAAAAATCTATTTATTGGAAATTTGAATTATGCGGACTAAATTTATGGTGAGAAAATGACTTGAAGGGGAACGAATTTAATTCAAGTAGAGGATAGGTTCGAGTTTTCATAGTAAGTAACGTACCAACTGTAGGTAACGAAATATCCTATTTTGCGTTACTCTATAGGCAAAGTGCTGGAAAGAAAAAAGAGTCGGAGTCTAACCAGGTTTGAAACCCCAACTGACCTAGCATTGTACGGCAAACTCTCCGCCAGCGCTGGTATGCTAGACTTACGGCAAGCTGGAACAGAGGGCGAATGGCGTCCGCAGGAGTTCACCGAACTTCATCCCAATTTTAGGAAAAAAGCCAATAAGTTTGCCACCAAGACAATTGGCTCAGCAACGAGCTACTACTGATATGAGAGACCTTGGTCACTAGTGAACCAAGATTAGGTAAGAGGAAATCCTGCGTTACTGTGTTCTAAAATCAGTTTCAACAAGAACAACGATTGTGGGGTCGAGGCTCAAATTTGTTAATTGCTAAGAACAAATGAAAAACAATCTCAGTATTCACTTTCAAATTCATAACCACAATTAAGGAACGGCTTAAAGCCAATTTTCGCCAAAAATGATCTTATTCTTGTCAAAAAAGGCATACAAAGTTTTAAACACGCGTGAATATCAACAGCTTCACACGATTAAGCTGCTTATTTAAACAACTTTTTCGCTCAGTTGAAAATCCGTGAAAAAGTCAGAGCTAGAAAAACAAGAAGATGCCCCAAAAGAAAAGGAAAATTCAAGTTTTCTTGAGTATGAGAATAAAAGTATGATTATAAAATGAACATTTCGATGTGGTAAAACCTTTTGACTAAGAAATGTCCCGTTTAACGTTTGGAACTTATCTTATTACTTTTTATTTCAGATGCTGTAAGCTTAGGAAGACAGGAACCGATACGCTTTCTGCAGCTCCTTGCTTGGCGGGTAAATAAGGAGTGATACAGCAACATCACAAGCCAGCAAGGAAATACCTACCTTACGCATGCGCATTCTGACGTTGATCTCCAAAGCTTTGACTCGTGATGTCACACAATGGACTCGAGCGTGGTCACGGACCGGATTCGTTGCTATATATGACCGCGAATCCATTAGAAAGTTGAAGACAATAAAAAATTTATTTCTGATTCTCATGCAGGAAAGATGACACATAAACTACCTCCCCCGCCCTCCAAAAAAGCAAAACCAAGAAAGAAAAGAACTCAGAACAATAGAGAAAATATATAAATGAATGAAAATAATAATTTAAAAAATCAGAAAAGCATTTATCAAAGTGGGGCAAGGGTAACAATGTGACAAACACTACCAGTTTAATTGATTATAAATGGTGTACATACTACATAGTCACGAAATCACTTTCATTTGTTTATTAAAACAATTTCTAAAAATTCTCCCTTGATTAAAGTCAACATTTCCATATACCTTCAAAGATTTGGTGTTGGTTATAATTATATGGTTGCTGTAAATATCCTAGTTTTTTTGAAGCAAATATCAAATTGTTATAAAAGTATTGCTGAGTGCGATTTCCGCTTTTTGTATCTGACCTACACGAGGAAACAGATCAACATTAATGGCAACATTAAGGTGAATTACTTCCAGCCATAGTTCATCATATTCGAGATAAAATAGACAACAGGTAAATTTATTTAAACACGGCCAAGCTAAACGAGTTATTTAATCGGCCAAGCTAAAGTTACAAGCTAGAATGTCTATAAATACGGGTTATGTTCGATATACCAAGTGACAATGAGCCCTGAGTTGCGTCACAAAGAACCCAACAATGTTCTATCACTATGAAACAATGAACGATGGCACCTCACTTGGTATATCGAACATCACCCATAAATACGAGATATATACTATAGACACAAATCAGTCTGAGTATATCGCGAAGTAAATGGTATATATAGATGGCCAAAGTTAGACCCCTCTTTTTATGAATAACAATTTTTGTTTGGTTAATTAGCTTACATCAGTTTGGGTGATAGAAAGTGGAACAGGGTTGCTGGTTAATGGAAGGAAAGTATACTGCGAGCAGTCTGTTTCTGTTCCTCATATTCGGTCGAGGAAAAACAAAAATCGACTCGTCTAGCAGTCTCTCGCTGACTCACTCGCTGCGTCGCCGGTCGATTTTTGTGTTTCCTCGACTGATTCTGAGGAACAGAAAGAGTCTTGCTCGCAGTCTAGAAGGAGTGAAGAAGAAAAGTTAATTAAGATTAAAGGCACGAAAATAGTTAACAATTATTCTCCGAGGTGGAGGTGAATAGTGAGCAATTATTCACCGAAGTGGAGGTGAATATACTGGGCTTTTTACCGACACAGAGGTGAATAATCACAGCATATACGAACCGGTGAATCAGTGAAGTAAAAAAATTACATTCTTTGTATTTTTATGCCGTATTTTGAAATTTGTAAACAAACTGGGAAGTTGACAATTGTTTCGTGTTAGCGTTACAATTTCTGCTTCACTTGTGAAATTGAGACGTAGAATAATGTTTTAAAACAAAACGTTACCTTGGAAAACACTCAAACCAAATTTCGTTGCTTTCTTTGTATTGATTGGGATACTTTTCTCATTTATTTCTGAAATTTAAGCATCGCTCAAACTTTCCGGAAACCAAGACGCCATGTTGTCAATTTCGTGTGCAGTCATGCGAGCCAGGAATATCCTAGGATATATTCCTAGATAGGGAACCAATCATAGCGCGCGAAAACACTATTCACTGGTTTGGTATATGCTAATGGAACATATTTCTACAGAGCCGCGAAGCAGCGAGGTGGATAGTTTTCACTAGATACCGACACTGAGGGGAATAATTGTTTTAGTATAAACCCAACAAGCGAATATCACTTTGAAAAATAACTTATTTTCATCTGAATAAGTTAAAAAAAAGCACTGCCATTTTGTTTTGTTTTTTGTATGAATGCGAAAGATTAAATATGGATGAATGTTTACTTTTTTTACCAATCAGAGCGTGAAAAGTGATATTCACTTATTGGGTTTATACTGATACGTATTATGGTAGAAAGGTAGAAGCTGGAAGCTAGTTTGAGTATTTTTCTAATATATCATTATATGTTTATGTATCAACTAAAGGTCACTCGCCGGAAGTGCTGATATTGTGGGTGTCTCAATACATGCATTCTTCTTGCTTAGTTCTCGCAAATCTTCCCCGATTCCTTCACCAAATCATTTTGCTAATGTGTTCATAACTGCTAATATAAATTTCGACGTGCTTTTATTGAACCCTCAATATATACCTCTTATTAGCCGAGTGCGAGGTCCGTACGGCAAGTTATAGACCGACTTTTTTCCTTCCTTTTATGGCCCAAGCACGAAGCGCGAGGGCCATGAAAACTAGGAAGGAAAAAACGAGGATCCATAACTTGCCGTACGGACCGAGCAAACGAGG
>JAOEJI010524049.1:0-24450 GCA_025448255.1 Umimayanthus chanpuru
ATGGTCTTGGGTAGGGTCTAGAAAAGAAAAGAAAAAAAAAGATGCAAATGTGTAAACATGTCTTTCGAGTACAAAAATACTCTAAAACTTTAGGTAAAATCTAGCAAATAAAAAAGGAAAGAACTGAAAGAACAAATACTTCCATGCGTTTGAGAATTTTCAGTGATAAGGTCAAATTGCAGGCGTAGTCTAAGACAAAACGGGAGAGGGGAGGAAATTAAATGGGCAACGCCGACCATACTTAAAGTCATGGACTAGTAGCAAGGACATATACAATGCACTGTTTCTGTCCTGGTGTGAGCTCAAGTATGCGTAGGACTCAGTTTTACAAAAGCCTTGATAATTAAACCTAAAACTCAAATTAGGGTAACGAATAAAGTTCTGTCCTATCTTCATGGAACAGGCCGGATGTCTTGGACAGGGCCACCAGGTAGAAAAAACATGCAAATAACTGTGGGTAGTGCAGAGACATATAGTAATTCGAGTCATTGCCTAGAAGAAAAGATAGTGGAAAAAGTTCATAAATCTTCTGCAACAGAATGAATAAGGGAAAAAAAGACAAACACCTTTTTTGTTTTTGAAAACAACATCTTTTATACAAAATTTGTTTACAATAACACTTGGCCTTAGCCCACAAAGTGCGGAAAAACAACAATGACTTGTCTGTCTTCCCCCAACAGTCTTGTGCGAGCGAAATGTCAATGAATCACTCTCGTACTTCTGCACCCTTGCGGTGGGATAATACGAAGGCACACTATGCGGGGAGTCAAAATCTAGGGGAAAAAAATCCCATTAGAGAGACAAGGTCTCAAAAGCTCTCCTGAGGGGTACCCCCCACAAACACACACACACACACATACATACATTTCCCAAGGTCTCGCGGTAAAAACATGTAAACGTTCTTAAACAGGGTTTGATCTTAACGAGTCAAATAACCGATTTGAAAACAAAACTTACTATTTGTAAAGCTTCAATTGCACTCCGCACAAATATTACTTATAGAACCAAAACTCAGACAAACAACCGACATCGAATCTCAAGGGATTTCTAATGTTCCATTTTTCTTTTGTTGGAAATGCAAGAATTAACAAGAATATAAGTATTAAAAAAAACTCAGACATACTTTGGCGTCATCTGTGCACAGCGCTATTGGCGTTCTTTTTCTTGTCATGTTTGCAAGGGAATTAGATCTAAACTCACATCTGCCTGTTCAAAATTTAGTAAAACTGTCAGACGTCTTCAACTCATGTCCGTGAAAAGACTGGTAACTTAAGTTGACCAACGCGAACCAGATAACTAACTTCCATTGGTCTAAACATCAGCAGACACTTTAGGGTATTTTTTCAAAACAAACTAAATTACTTACTGTGCCGTAGATTCGGCATTTTGACAATGTTGCCAACTCTCTGTGGATAGCGCCCCATCCCTTGTCCTTTCTCTCGTTAACAGCTGCCCGCACACTTAAAGTCAGCACATACGCTTGAATTTCTTCTGGGAGCCTGTCCCAATGACTCAGCGACTCATCGCCAACGTCTCTTTTCTTTGCAGCTTCAGTCTCCACTCTTATCTTCTTTGCAGCTTCCATCGCGGTTAGTTTATTCTTCTCACTTGTTCTTCTTTGCACCTCTTCTTCTTGCGAAAAGCTATGTTTTTTTTGCCCCTAGAATAGAACCAGTTCTCGGATCACATGATGTGCTAGGTTATTCAAGGTCACTTAGTTCTATTATCTGATTAGCCAATACCAGATCATACAATATTTTAGGTCAATCAAGGTCATTGGAAAAACTAGTGGTGTGATGGGTCATTCAAGGTCACTAAGTTCTATTATCTGATTGGTTCACTATGACGTTATTGTTGGAAGTCTTAAAAAGGGCAGACACAACTCGGTTCTATTTAGTGGCAGCATGTGGACCTTGGCCTAGGCACATATATTCTTGCACTATTTCAATTGGTTTCTTTTGATATTGGAAATTAATGTTTTTTGGTTTCCTATTCGACTTCTAAAAGATCATCATTTTCGTCTTTTTCAAGTTGACTTCCACGTGCCAGGTTGGGCAGAAAGAGTGAATGTAATCAAGGCAATTTTGCAACCCGATTTTACAACGTAGAATAACTAAATCATCTGTGTTAGAAAAGTGTATTTATTTTTTTCTCCATTTGGAAGAAAGAAGGCAACTTATATATCGCTTTTTAGTGATAATCATAAAAGTTATTCATTTAAAAAGAAATTGAATAAGAGTGCATTTAGTATACAGCCTTGTCTAACACCCCTTGAATATTCAAAAAAAGACCTAGAGTTGTCAAGTTTGATTGCACAATAACTTTTCGAATATAAGTTTTTATAATTTTAAATAATTTACCTCGTATTCCATAATGTAAACGTCAGTGTAATAAAACTTCACTTTATTTTCTTGAAGCACAAGTTCAGTTAATCTTTTATTTAGAATCATACAAAAACATTTTTTCAAAACAGCTTGAGACGCCGATTCCTATACAGTCTCAAAATTTGGCAGAAATTGGAGTTCCAAATTATCATAAGCTGGGATTACTTCAGGTGTTTCAGGTATATATTCTGTAAATGTTTCTTGAGTACATGTATCTGCAGTGGTGTTTGGCATTTCAGTTTCAAATGAAGTACCAGTGGCCTTGCAGCTCCTTTCCAGGTTGTTACTGTCTTCCCAATTATCATAAGTTAAGGAGGAAGGATCAGGTGATAATTCATTGTTCTTATTTAGGTTTATGTCTTGCCTGGTGGAGAGGAAAATAGTAATTTTTTTATAGTCTCTTTTCAATTTTCCGTTACACTTGTTTAATGTGAAGAACTCTTTATTGCCAGTTTCTGGTAGGAACCACAATATTTGCTTGTCCTCCAGCACAAGACCTTACTTAGCGTTGTTCTTTTTGTTGTAGCTGCTGCTTCAGTCGTCATTGATCCCACCCTCTTGTTAGTGGCAGCCTCTTGAGCTTTAGCTAAATTACTTTTCCTTCTCTCTTTGTGTGGAGATTCCACCTGCGATGCTTTTACCAGTGACACATTCGATCAGAATGGCTTCACTGCATCCGCGTCACATGGATCCAGCAGATTGTTTAACACTTCCTTTTTTGTGCAGTTGTCGCTTTTTCTGTGCAACAAATTTATGGCAAAGAGCAAAATTAAGTTAATTACTCTTCTAAATTTCAAATTGTTATGATATATAAAATGGTCATAGATTATAGGAAATTAAGGAAATTGAGAAAAGGTAGCCTTTCTATGTCTAAAATTTTGAAATAAAATAATTTGTATTCAGTTGGCAATCGGCAAAAAAGTGGCGTTAACGCTTACTGAAAACTGTAAACACTTCTGATTTGCTTTTCTTCAGTGATTGTTAAATAAACCACTATTACGTCAGTGACACTGGCTTGTCGTATAGTATAGTATAGTGCCATTTTATATAATTTTACATTTGACAAAACACCAACAAACTTACGGAAGTTGAACTGTATTTCTTTTTGCTTAGACTGGACGCCCTTGGTTTTTCGGCGTTTGCTTTCAAGGACTTTGTGCTTCAAGGACTTGATTCATCATTAGTCTTTGCAAGTAACATAAAGTGCTTTCAGGTTAAGTGTAACTGAAAAATGAAAATGCAAGCAATAATTTGAAAAAGGATAGGGATCCTAGAAAACTACCCTAAAAAACAAGCCATAAAACTTTGTGCATCCTAATACATACTAAAAATTAATTTAAAAAGTACCAATAAATAAATGATATTTTTAAGGACATCGCCATTTATTGCCATCCATCAGATACATTTTGCACTGCTTTTAAGATACGTCATCCTTGCAATTGCTAAAGATAACGAAAACAAGAATTGACAAGGAATTTCATTAAAACGTAACACTATTTACAGTATATTCAATCTTGCTCGCAGGGCAGCCTCTTATACAAGATGGGCTCTGGTCATGGACATTTAACACATGTGGCAATGGTCGAAATAGAGCTTCAATGAAATTACACGATCTGTGTATCCGTCAATGCTTTGAAGCTCAATTTTGTAAAATATATATTCTTACAAAAGAATGAAGACAGTAACTGAAACGAAAGGTATGAAACCCGTCTACCTTGTATTCCTCTGCTGGTTGCCACAATGTCAATTCTTCTCCTATTGTCAGCCATTCTCTGCTGCGCTGTCAGCTCTTTAAGAAAAGTAGGTTTCACCAATCTTGAAGCCCTTGCAGTGGGGTGGTAATGGTGTGTTTGGAGTCGTATCAATACCAAACTGCTACGCGACACCAAGGTCTGCTTCAGACGACTTGTAATCATTTCTTTGATCATGCCAAACTGAATTCATTTGTCGGGGCATGGATTTTTTTCAAAATATTTTGGGTTGGTTGGTCGGCTGGAAAAAAATGAAAATAAAAATATATATATACACAAATTACATAAATCAAATCTGTGTCATGCCATGTGTCAAAACACTGAAATTTCAATGGCTTGTATTTTTCGCTGGTAATCTGTTTCTAAAAGATAACAATAGTTGTTTAATTTTAATGAGCAAGGAATAAAAGAACCAACAAGAACTTTATTTTCTTTTGCCAGTGATAGTCAAAATAGTTTTGAAAGTATATAGTCACATGTTTTAAAAGAACGAAATTGTTTTGACATTTCCATGTTTATGTTTTCTCCATGCGCAGACGGAAATCCAACAGTATTTTGAAGTCAATATATTTATTGTCACACCACATAAACCGCAGTGTCTTTGTAGTAAAGAAAATGTTTTAAAAGATTAAAAGTATAAGTTCAAAATTTTGTTAAAGACCAGTTTCATGTTTGGGAAAGACTGAAGGAACCTTTCTTCACCATGCATGCACGCACTCATAATGCAAACAAACTGCTAATTAGCCAACAGATATGAAGACGCCCCAGAATTTTTGTGGTTTAATGCAAATGTCAAAAATTCCTGATGGAAGTGTTGTAGAAAAAAAATTATAGTCAGGTTTTGTTTCAGTGTGAAAGAAAACTGAACATTTAGGCTGCATCCACACTACGCCAGGTAAATTTGAAAACAGCGTTTTTTAATTTATCCACATCAAAAGATCTCCGTCCACACGGTTAAACGGATAAAAAGATCTGCATCCACACTGCAATGATGATCCACTGGATATATAAATGCTAGAATACACCTTTGAGCATGCACACTAATAGCCCACACTTGTTGTTTTGTCTGTCTGTCGAAAGACTCAACTATAGTCTTAACAGAATGTCGCAGAAAGGGCAAAAGAAGAACACTAAAGCTGATAATAAAATCAGATGACTTTTCTTGGTGTGACGACGAAGTGCAGCAATCAACTATAAAGCATCAAAGATGACAGCTTGAATGATTGCATCTTGCCCAAAATCGACTTTTTTCAGGTCCAGTTGATAAAATGGAGTAGCGAAAATGACAAATCCTGAATTGAACTATCCTAGACATGTGGTAGAGCGCGATGTTCAACTGTAACAAAACAAGTAGAGTTCATAAAACGGAGTAAAACAAAGCAGCAGTTGTCACATTGTGGATGTTTGAGAAGTTTTGTCACATGCGTGACATCAGCGTTTTCGAAAAGCTCCGTTTTTGAAAAGATCTCTGTCCACACGAGAACATTTAGCCAGCGTTTTCAAAATTATCCACTCTAGCTGGTGTTTTCGAAAAGCTCCACTTTTGGTGACAAAATCCACCGGCGTAGTGTGGACGGAAGGCCTAACCGTGTAAATAAAGCTGTGTTTTCAAATTTACCCGCGCAGTGTGGACGCAGTCTTGATAACGATGCAAATTTGCATAGTTCCTTTCACTGTTATAGATTATCTTGAGCATTGAGTTTACATTAAATTCAAACCAATACTGTGTATTAAGCAGCTTCTTTAATAAAGTTTCAATTATTTCTGCTGTGCTGCAAGTGGTTTTTATGATTAAAACTCAGTTTTTTAAAACTTGTTTTGTATCTTACACTATTCTCTCTTGTTGCTTCATATCCGCATGCTGCAGTTTTACAGATTTCTGTTGTATTCATAAGCGACAAAGAAAATAAATTTTCATTCTTCAACATAGATACTTCTCTGAACACAGTTTTTGATATTCATGATCACATCTATATAAACGCAGAGTGAAATTCAATCATCATTATTAATTATCCTTTCAAACTCAACATAACAGGTTAAATTCCGTATCGATATCTTGCAACGAAAGTTGATACTTTCATTGTGTGTTCTTCTGTTTTCATAAACTATTTTGAGTCAGTACTCTTGCAACTAAACTTCTTTATCAGTATCAAACTGAGACAAACACAACATAATTTTCCTATACAAAGCACGGCAAATGCAGAGAATGTTTTCAGTCAGCACCACAATAACTTGTTTGTTGTGTCAGTTGTTTCCGAGTGCGCTTCTGTTTCTGTTTTGGTCCACGAACTGCTGCGTTCTTCTCACTTGACTAGCATGCATTGTACAGTGGTCTTACGACAGCATACCGTTCTGTCAGAGACTTCATGAAGTCATACTTGCTGTCTGTCAACCCACTTGTCTGGCTGCAATAAAAGCAACAGTCTGGAAATTTTAACATTAGCAGAATAGTACAAAGGCTTCATTTCAGACGCCCATTGCATGCTCTGAGCCACAACAATCTTCACGGCAAATGAATGGCCCTCGCTAAATAAAGGGGAACCACATTCGTAGCCGCCAACTTCCTTTACCCTGGCTATTATGATCTTCTCTTTGGAGAGATTCTTGGCAGAGTAAATACATCGTGCCTTGTTGCACTCACCACAGAGAATTAGTCCATGCACCTTAGCGCTAATGGGCAGGCCCATGCGCTTGTGCTCTTCATCGGCAGGGTGGCAAAACTTCTGCGACTTCAGTGAAGATCGGTCTTTCTCCATGGTAACATGCCCATACGTTTCTTCAAATTACTTGTACGTTTGTCCTTCAGCACTGGATCTGGAAGGAAATGTAGTTGTTCAAACTGCTCGGGGGGCAATCTTAAAGACTGAATGGTTCAGCACAAACTACAACCTGGCCTTGCACACTTTTTCACTTGAAAAGTGTGGTGCGAGACTGTGCAGTGAGCTTGAAAAAAGGTTGAGAACTTTTCAGCTGTGTCAAGGTCTACCTTCCATAGTTTTCCAGATTCCAAGGTGTTGTCAATGATGGAAATGGCTGAAAAAAATTCATCAAGTGCATCGTCTGGGATGCCTGTGTATGCCTTGAGTTGCTCATCCTTCAGCTTCATTCTCTGGAAACGCTGGTTGAGGAGTTGGTTAACTAGCTCCATTGATGCGTCAAATGCCTCTTGCAAGCCAGGGGTTCTTTCTGCAGCGGTTTGGAAATCCTTCATTGTAGACTGCCTTCCAATCTTCTGCTCAAACTGTTCCAGTGCCTTTTCTCGCTGCAACACCTTTCCCTGTAAGCTTAAGTTCAATTGGGACATGCACCATTCGGATAAGTTTACCAAACTCTGGCCAGAACAAATGTGGACAGCTACAAGCATGTCCACGTTCAGTAACAGAAACAGACAAATCAAAGCGGCTTGGACAGGACCATAAGTTACTCTGTGGTCGGGAGCACTGACACTGTAAATTAAATGGAGTTTCTTGTCGAGAGTGACACCATCAGTGCTGTAATTGTCCCTTAACAATCGCAAGGTTTCAGCTCAATGGTGATTGGGAGATGATGACATAAATACTCTGTCTGTAGTTGTCACAAAAATGCGACCGCTGTAGAAAGCCAACCGATGGAACGACACCGGCCACATGTCAGTTGTGGTCCAGGGCTGCAAGCAGACCATCAACAGGGAAGAGAATCTTGTTATGACCCCAGACGCCTGTGGACAATGGGGCTTGAGGCTCGCCAACTGGTACTGTGGTCTTGTCATCTGTGTACAGGTTCACTGCCTCCTCATGCCACATAACAGCATACTTACTATCCTCATGCTCTTTACGAACTAGTCACTGCTGGACCATAAACTTCAGAGCAAACCTCCCGATGTGGTGAAGCACTCGTTTTGTGTATGGGTTCTTGGGGCAGAATTGTAGTCGGAGCCATTCAGCTGACAGTAATGGTGCTCCAATATGTGATCCGGCCTAAATCCGTTCCCTTATGGCCTGCCTTAAGTCTTTGATTGATATGGCAAAGGGAAGCTAGTAAAAATTGTCACCGTGACGCCTGTTCGTCAAAATATTTTTGGACCTCATCTCATAAAACGTCAAATTTGGTGCTATGAGGGTTGCCATTGAGCTTTCACAGGTTGTGGAGGAGATCTTCATCCACGTTGCCTTCATCAGCCAGAAAACTGACAACCCTTTTGATTACCTCAGGTCTAGCTGTTCTTGCTGTATCATTTGTCAAAACCTTGAAGATGTTCCTTAGCAGGCTCTTGTCTGTTCCGATTACCTGGTGATACATGTTTAAATAATCTCATCTCATTGCGTGCATTGAATATTTTGGCATCTGGTCATTTAGTTTCGTGATTGTGCGTGCTTGTCCAGTTTCATTGCGATGGTCGATGTTGTCTGGTACTTGCCACGCAAAGTTTTGTGTCCCCAATGCACTTCCATGGTGATATCGATACAGGGTTATTGGAAAGTGAAAACGCATTTTCTCAAGCCAAGAACAGCATTGAAAAGGATCAGTAGGAGCATACTCACCCAGGTCAATGGGTTTGTAGCAATCTTTGGCAGCCGGAGCATTGGACAGTGTAGTATACTCCTGGCCAATTAGCAACACCCGAGGAGCACATTCCACTGTGTGTACTTCCTTGTCAATCGCTGGTGCTCTCACGCATGTTGTCATTTCTCGATCTCCATCACGGATTTCTTTATTCTTGTCGAGATAGGCTATGTAGTTGCTGATGCATTCTTTGAGGCCTTCGACCCATTTCAGGCAAACTTTGCAAACCAGTCTAGAAATCCATGGCTGCCGTAAGGTCTCGCCGAGCATGGATTTCAGTGGTTCTAGTTTCCCCTTTTCCAAAATTGGCTTCGCTTGCTTCTTCTCCTGCCAGTTATTGTAACCCTGAAAGACTCAAAGATCTTCTGGTAGATGAGCAGCATGTTGAGCGAGCTGGTCGTGGTGGGGCTCTAGGTACCAAAGCACATTTACCAAAGACTCCACGAATTGTAGACCTGTAGTCTGTAGCATATGGGCTGGCCGTCCTTTCTTTCTTTGTCAGTAAATCCAGCACATTAAACATAACTTCTTTGTTGTTTAGTTGGCGTAGCGATGAACTGTGATGGGGAGGAAACGCCAGAACAGTCGCATTTCGCATCAGGGCAGTGAAGACTTTCTGGTCTGTATTTCGAGATTCAGAGTTATCATTCTTTTCCCTTAGAGTCAGCTTCTAGTAAGAACAGAACAAATTTGTATGGGTTGTCTGGCGAAAAGTGCCGGCAAACAGCGACTTCAGGCTGCACAGAAACTTCCAAACAGTTGGATCTGATGAAATCGCCTTTCTTGCAAAAGACCACAGTCGGAACAATCTTTTGTGAAAGGTGAGCTTTTTAAGCATGTCTGCAAAGGTGTTGTCTTCAGAAATTTTCATTGTGGGCGCAACTAGTAATTGAGCCGATTGGTTCACGGAGCAAAAGAAATACACGTGAACGCAGACCTCTATTTTTCATTTCACAGTTCGAGTTTGTTAGCGTGTGGTGTAAGAGGGAGCCATCTGGTTCAAATTTCAGAAATAATTCTCAAGTTTCTAAATAATGAAAATCCCAAGACTCTGTTTCATATTAACCGGTAATTCTGACACAGACTGAGATTATTTGGATACTGCAGTTGATGTAAACAAAAAAAAAATTAAAAATATGATTAACCACAGAAAGAACATTTTTTTTTTGATTGAGGCAATGGGCAAACCAGTCTACTGCCGTTCGACATTGATTGACAGATGTCAAAGAAACTCAGCCAAGCAACACAAACTTGTCACTTTATGCAAATTTCAGACCACCTTGGCCGTGCTGCCTCACGATCACGTCTAGAAAACTCGTGACGAAGTGATTTGATTACATGATATGAGGTGGCTGAATAATCTGGGGACACTGAAAATTATTTGGGTACTGGACTCTTGAGAAGTTAGATTCGCAACAAACATTTTAAAATATGACAAGACTTTTGTAGTCTTTCGCATGGGTTCTACTGATTCTATTTCATTCATCTTTGACTTTGTTTACTTTGCACTGGCAATCTTTAACACCAACATGCAGCAAACGTGATTTGTTCTCAGGAATATTTATACAAAAACTCATCAGTCCCCTTGGTTAGTCCCTATATTATAACGTAGGAGATCTATTAATAGAAGACTGATCATTTCTACAAAACCAGAATTAAAAGCATCAAATGATGCATACAATCGACGTGCTGACGCAATGTCTGTTTTCATTAATTGATTAAAGAAAGAAATAACTACTCACCGCATTCTGGTTTTTAAAACACATTTAGTGCTCAGATTTCGCAGCTATAAAGGTTACGGTCAGTTTATGACATGACATTTTTAAAGATGTGAACCAAAGACTATACAAACAATAGCGCTGCCGACAAACGGACATTTGTACAAAACCACTCAATTATTTACGCAGTTGGTACGAACGTATTTAGCTTCTAGTTAATTTTAAAAGTTTTTAAAAACGTTTTCACTTGCATATTGTTAGAAAGAAATCGACAAGTAGAACAACCAAAGACTGAAATTAAAATGGAACGATCACACTTGTTTTTTTTTGAATTTACGAAAATGAGGGTCGTGCGGATCCATGCCCCAACACGTTAATTTGGTCTGTATAGGAGTTAAACCACGTGCCTATTTGGTATGACAAGAGTCCCACAGAACCCATTAACTGTTCGGTGTTTCTTGTCTCACAGTGATGGGCACAGAGGTTGATTGAAGATAAATTTTCTTCTAATAGGAATGTCAGATCATCTCTTAGTCCCTTGAAACTTATCAGATAAAAGAAAGTATTAGACGCATGACCACAAAGGGCTACAAACATTCTATTGCCTTATTGGTTGGGTGCTTAAGCATGTAGTTATTACATGTATGGTACAGTACAAATAAGTACACATACATAACATGTACCTGCTTTGTGTCGTTAAAAACGTAAAAAGTCACTGTCAAAATACTATGTTTTCCTCTGGCTCATCCAAAAAATTTTTCGCAATTGTTGTTAGTCTCTTGGTTAAAAGAGATACTATATACGAGAAATCGAGATTTAGGCGATTCTGATGAAAAATGTGACGCTTCAAAGTCACTGTTCTTAGGTCCCACGATGTGAGATACTGGTGTGAACGAAGGATCATAGTTTGAGACTAAAAACAATTAGAAATATCCCGGCATACTTGCTGAAAAGAAGTTAGGCATCGATCTGATAATTAAACTATTCTGGGGTTAATGCGTTATAAAGAAGCAAAAGAAAAAGTGCAAAATTGGAAAATTCAACCAATCAGAAAGTGGGCACGTACCTGACTTGCCACATAAATGGTGTGCGCATTGGCATAATTGAAAAATTAATGAATGTAGCAACATATATACCTCAGGCGCGTTTAGACAACCCTAGATTCACATAAAGGCTTGGTGGTCAAATAAACTAATTTAAATACGAAAGGTGTAACTATTACACGAAGGCTCTTTAAATTCTACCCAGATAACTTTCGTTCATGTATGTATCTGGTTTACCCTCCAATATTGGGCTTTGCTGAAGCAAAGAGTTCAACACATACAGTGTTCACCCCCTGTTCAGAGTTACAGCCCTAGATACATGCACATAACATCCAATTAAAATACTTATGGTTACATCGATTGTGTGGCTGCAGAAAATATCCATACTTGGTCTCACGCTAAAGGTTCTTTTCATTGGGAACTCCCAACCTCTGGCATTTCAAGTTTAGTTCCATACTAATCAGTTTGCTTTTAAAAATTTTGGCTTTCCAGAGCCAATGACACCCTTGGACTTTACACTTAGCCTCGATAGGCAAAGAATGTTACTTTCTGTCAGGATGCATTGTATCACATAACACATGTCTGATTGTATAAAGTTTTCGATTATGACTTAATACCCAAACACCATTTAAAAGACTTGAGTTACTGCTTGTGTTTTTAATTCATTATAGTTAGTACAGTACAAAATGTCTATGTATTTTCTTGCTTTACCCGTTTTGTACACAGATAAGGCAACACTCATTTTCTTTCCCATTGCTACCAAGCATAAATGATTCATCATTAATCTTTGCAAGTAACAGATAAAGTGCTTTCAGGTCAAGTGTAATTGAAAAATAAAAATGTAAGCAATAATTTGATGCTAGGAAGCTTTTTGGCTTCTCCATGTGCAAGTACTAGCATTCTGAATACTTTTTCCCAAGTAGTTACCTTAAAAAAAGATTGAGTCCATAAATGAACTTCTGCGGCAGAAAACCAGGAAATCAGTTATGCCACTGCGTTACATTTAGTCCTTTACAGTACTGATCATTTAAAGGCAACTTCACATTTCCTCCCATCGATGGAAACCACATTAAGGTCTCTCCTACGTGTAAATAAATTCAGAAACAATTATTTTTTTTAAATTTAAACGCTTCGTGATTTTCATTTCCGTGAGCTGGTTATATAATAACTTCGCTAGTGCATTAGTGAATATCCAAGATATCTAGTTGCTCAAATATAAATTGGAAATTTACTTCATAAATAAAGACCCTGTTGATCTTAACAACACACATTTACAGATTTATACGCTATCTTTAGCTGTTATCCCTGCAATTCGCTATAGCAAGGGGGCAAACTGCCTTAGATCTTTGTTTGAAAGCACATGCGACAGTGGGACAATAACAACCAATACCTGTTCTCTACTCGCAAGATATAGTGATAGTGTACACCTCACTCGTATCAGAAGCACAAGCTATGATACCGCCAGTGACCTTGGAGATACTGGATAGCATCACGTATGTTTCCAATTTTAGCAGTTGACCTTCCTACTGCAGAGCCTAGTGTTCAATTTGTAAGTGTTGTGTTAGTCTCTCCTTGAGCACTTTCACTGACCCTTGACAGGAGAGATTCCGCTTAGTTAGTTCACTAACTAGTGATGCATGATCCTGTAGTTGTGCAGGTCAAAGGACAACAATCATTGCTATATCTCGCTGGCGCAAAATTGTTGCTGCAACTTCCTTCATATAGTAAACACTCTGAACGTCCGGTTATTCTGACTTGATGACCCTTAAACGAATAGGATTGTGAAGGTCAGCTTCCACAAGACATAAAATTTGCTTCAGAGTATTTAATCGAGGTTATAGCTACAGGATGTGGGATAAAAACGGTTTTGTTTGTTTCTGAATACCGATATTTTTAGGGACCATCTGGTGAATTACAAAGTCTACTTCCCGTAGTGTGTTTATAACACTTTCATTTGACAGCCGCAAAGTTGGGTTAACTGCCATTTTATCTTTGTTTTGAACATCTTCCGCTCAAAACAGTTGCCGCAATGGTTTTCGGACATCAGGGTTGTTGTCATCTCTTAAGGTCTGAACAATTGCCAACCAATTGCAGAAGCTGCATTTTAGGCTTTTTCCTACATGGACACCATCGGAGAGGAAAACCAAATGTTGCAAGGCTGGGTCGATATGCTGATCTTTTTGCAGTTTACCTTAGCCTGTAGTGAGTACCAAAACTACACAACAGATGCTTTGTTCTCCAGTGTCAAGACACCGTTTGCAAGCCCTGAGGCTTGGCACGTGGCTAGGTTGATTTTGCTCAGCACATGGTGGGCATGTTTGCCATCGTCTTAACATGCCATACACAAGCTCATACAAGCCTTAACCATACAGGGCGTTACTATATTGTCGTCAGAACGAACCATCTTGAGACGGGCTTTACAAATTTGAAGGATTTTTGTTTGTGTAATAAAAAGTCTCATTTCTTCTCCTGTTTTCCCCAATTTCGTAAAGTAGTCAGTTGCTATCAATTTTCGATGAGACTTTTCCAAAGACATTTGGCTGGAATTGTAGCTTGTTGTGAAAAAAGAACGTGAAAATCTCAATTTTGTTGCCTTCTAGAGAACGTGAACATGAGGCATAATTCATTTCAATCTTCGTGCAGCTTCGAAATTGAAGTTTCTAATTCTTCATGTTCACACAACACGCAAAATTAAAGAAAAGCGAATGAGTTATATAAACAAGAAAAGGGAAAATGGGAAGATGAAATTTCAGCAGTGCTCCATTTCTAGATATTATTAATATCACCCCTTCTATATATAACTCCTTCCCCTTCTGTTTTTCTGGTTCTTTTTCATAACTTAAAAGCACTAATAACTAAATTAATTTATAGATAGAAAATAATTATTTAATCATGGTAGTATATGTTTGTCTTAACAGTTCTTCATTATTTGCTTGTTTAGAAATGTTTTTATACCACCTATAAGATTTGTGTCCAATTGAATAGTTCAGTTATCTAGACATGGTAAAATAACAAAGTTCATGTACACTTATTAAAACAAAGTTCTAATTCATAATTTTCTTGAATAAAAAGTACATATTTCTATCTTACATATACGTTTCGTGTTTTCAAATTATGCGTGCAAGCATCAAGTATGCCATGCCTTTGATCCACCGCATATGTTCATCTGGGAGGTACTTTCTTAGCAATCCTTTAGGCCAGTGCCTTTGTCACTTCTACAGAGGGTTTCTCACACACCCATGTACTTCCCCATCCATGCCACCAATAATGCAGGGCTACTACAACATCATTTTTGGGCAAATTTAATGGCAATATTTCGAGTCGTTGTGCTACTCTTTATCAAGCCAAATCTGGAGTGAGGTAAATTTATAACAGCTGTCACTATTTGAATTATAATTATACAAATAAAATAGTTCTTTTAAGACTAAGGAATAACAACTTCAAAATCCGGTCAATATTATAACTAATGTAGAGGTTACATAATTATCTAGTAATATTTTTAAAAAGTGTCTTATTTAGTTAAGCTTCACGTGCTTTTCGACGGTAAGTGTCTTTAGTGTATTTTCAAGGGGATAAGAAGTATGGCTGAACTAGAGTGGCCTGGTGTAGTGAAGTGAGATGTTACTACGGCTTCTGTATTTGCGTGACTGGGATTGTCGCTTGTCTGTGTACAGTGAATCTTTTTCAAAGTGTGCATTTGCTTTCATTTCTTACATCTTTTCATTCAATCATTTTGGTTAAATTTGTAGAATCACAAGTTATGTGCCTTTTTTAAAATTTATGTTTCACCTGTGTTTGTGAAGGTGTAAGATTCTTTCCATCTTCTATGTGTGGACATGTTAGGCAGCCGTGTCTTGTCTACAACCTAACACGTGGTCTAGGTCGTAAAAAAAAATGTAAAGTTCCTTTTGAGTTTTATTTCCCCTTCTTCACCAGTAGATGCCATCTTGGTGCAAACCTGTCTATACTCGTATTCTAAGTTGTTGATTCTTTTCTTGATCTGCTCAACCGTTTTGTCCGAGTTCTGTAGGTCGTGATTACGACAAGCAGAATTAAACTCAAATAGGATTTGTTCCCATATGTTCTTTTTTGCAGCAACTGAAGAGCCCTTTAGTTTATGAAATTTTCAACCCATTTCTCAATCAAAATATGAGTTTCGACAGCAATTCGAAAGTTCTTTCAGCTCAGGTTTTAACGTTTCAAGAACATGTTGATGGTGGGCAGAGAAGTTTCGGTTGCCATCAGTCGTGTCTCCTGGCTCATAGCCTTCTTATGCCTGTCGAATAGAACATGCATCTTCAGTGCCACGCGCAGGACGTGTTTGTTTCTCTCTCAAAGTTTGTCAACTTTGGCTTCCACTTGGACGGTTTACGTACCTCCTAAGCTATATTGTCAGAGACTGCTGTCTTGGAAAACTTAAAGAAGGCATCTTGGGCGCTGGCAGAAAGTGTGATAAAGTACGATATACTTTATCATTGACGTTGTGTGCCGTGTAAATGTGTTCTCGAAAATCACACTGAGTGACATTCAGATGCAGTGTTTCAAGTTCTGCGCTCATTTGTGACATTCGTTCCAAGTCCATTTCAAGAGTCATCCCAAGGCTCGTAGTAAATGTTTTGAAGCACCCTTATATCGGAAGTGGTACGACTCTATCAAAGGGAATACTCAGGCCAATAAGCTTATTTTCTAACAAACTGGTCAGTGGTGCACATTTCACCTTCAACATCCATGGTTGCAAATAACGTAAGTGCATAGAGAAGGGCAATGAACAACGGTACAATTGGCACATTGCTTTCTTGGCTGGCCACCACCAGGCCAAGTACCAGAGAATCACGAGAACCAGAGAACTGGAGAACGACGAGAAACATGAAAACCAAAGAACCATGAGAATCAGAGAACCAGGAGAACCAGAGAACCAGGAGAACTAGAGAACCACAAAAATGAGAGAACTAAGAGAACAACGAGAACGAGAAAAGTATGAGAACCAGAGAACGATGGGAACCAGAGAACCACGGGAACCAGAGAACCACGAGTACGAGAACTACGAGAACCAGAGAACCACGAGAACTGGGAGAACCAGACAACCAGGAGAACTAGAGAACTACGATAACCAGAGAACCACGAGCACCAGAGAACCATGAGAACCAAAAAATCACGAAAAACAATAGCCGAAAGTCAAGACATTCAACAGAATTACGTTTTTTTTCTTTTAATAAAAATGTCCTAGTAGATACCAGAAAAACTGTTTGAAATGTCTGTGGAATTGGAGGAAATTCGATGTAGAAAAGAAAAAACGCAGAAAATGTCTGCATTTGGTCTGTTGCGCAAAACTCCAAATTATTTATCCTTAGTCCCACAACGCTGGAAACAATAAAGGCATGAGACACGTTTGGTTAGAAAATTCTTTATTGAAGATTGAAATAAAGCCCAGCGTGGGTTGGTGGGTGCAAAAAGTGAAACAGAGATTGCTACGGAAAATCAACTGAAATTTGCAAGGAAAAAGTAATTCCTAATCCGTCAGTTAGATTAACATAAACGCAATGTGCAGTTGGAGGTCTGGAAGCACACATCCCATCTATTTCCAGTCTACAAAAAAGAGCAATAGGCAGTAGCAAACCCCCATAACGCCACTAAATTGCAAGAATGTTTGATTCTATTCGTTCCCAATTTTCTTCAGGACAATGCCAGATGTGAAAAATGGTTAAAACTCACACTACTGCTTGATAACACACAAAAATACTAAAGGTATCCAATTAATACCCCAAAGTTCTCTGCACTTTATTACAATTTTATGTTATGCAAAGAACCCATCAAAAACAGGTTTGTGGTGTGAAAACGAGAGGGTGCTTCCCCAAAACACAAAGACACAGAGAAAAAGATAGGGTGCAGTGTCATCTCATTTTCGCCTAGCTAGAACACTTTTAATTTAAGTATAACTGCACAGCTCATTTGCCAATGCCGCTGAATACATATTCAAAGAGCTCAATAAAAACTATAATTCTAAGACAGTCTTCCTCCCCCTATGTAAACCGTTCTAAGCCCACAGTGGAATATACTTTCCCGTACATTTCTCTTTCTTTGATAAGGAGTGCTAGTTACATTACTAACGCGCAAATATTTTGTTTTTCTGCTATTTGGGTAGATCATTTAATATACAAAAGATGGTCATACTATTTTCACAGAAACATTAGGCGGAGAATTTGCTTTTGACAACAAGGGGACTGGCCATTAAGTAAGGTAAGTGTCCATTGCGGAGAAATTATGGGGACTCGAAAATTTTAATCCATCGGAACATTACCAACGCCTTTGTATGCTGCTATTTAGACAACTTCTTGTACTATTGGCTTTGTAAACCATCATTCATTGTTAAAAAACTCAAGTTAACACCCCAACACCATTAACAGACATTTACATGTTGGCTTTCCACTGATGAAAGCAGTTAGAATAACAGCTTGTATTGTAGCAAAATCACTAGGGCGTGTAAATTTTTACCACCATTATACATGAATTCTCACTAGTCAGGGACTGCGGCTTAGTATTGCTTGCCTTGATCTTTGCAACCTCACAAGTGCCTGCATTCTAACTGGTTTCTTCATATAGGTGTGTGCAGCCTCTATTATACCAGGTAGAAAAGCAAATAGGTTGGTAACAACACTGCCTAAAAAGGAAAACCGCCAATGTTATTTTTTCTTTTTTTGCCTGCAGGCAAATAGTTTTACTTTCTGAATTCATTTCTTATATATGTAATACAAATATCTTAAACTTAGAATTAGAAATAATGGCAACACACATAGATGTAAATGTATGAACTGCCTTTCACATCTGACAGTTGCCGTACAGTGTGCTATGATCAAAGTTGAGATAGTTTTGTAATAGCCCACGAAAAGCTACAAATGCAGATCTCTAATTCAATAAAAAAAAATACTTAATGCGCTTTTATGGCAGTATAAAAGACCCCTCCAACCAGAAAGATTTAACAACGCAAATTTGAGTACCACTGGAGTAAAGGTAAGGGCGGATCCAGGACTTTGAAAGGGAGGCACAACGAGTGCAGAAGGCGTGAGCTTTCTTGGGGGATCTTGGGGCAATCTCACTCAGATAATTGTTAAATTTTGAGTCTCTGAAATGACCATTTCCAGCATTTTGAGACAAATTTGGTACTCCTTTAGTACTATTTTTTGCTCATAAACTTTGCTCTTGTAAAAAATAAAAAATAAAAACGCCAAAAAGGGGGGGGGGGGGGAGCACAGGCCCCCCAGCCCCTTTGGATCCGCCACAGTAAAGGAGGCACTAAGAAATTTAGTGCTTCAAGATCTTCTGCGTCACTAAAATATCAATGAGGCTAATAAAGCCTGGAAAGAAATTCTAGGGCTGACGTATTTACAAAACGATTTAGAAACGTCATCTTCAAATTAAAACTTACCTTATTTGGGCTCTTTCTACACAGTTGTAACAAGGAAGTACTTTCTCTAACTGCAACTGCATAACACACACCTTTTTCGTCAAACATTTCTCTCATTCTACACAGCGGCAATAAGGAAAAAAGTTTCTTTTACTGCAGTTACATATCACATACCTTTTCGTCATTCTGCGAACATTAATTATGCGGTCAGTCTGGTAAAGGTTCTTCATAACAGCTGGTAGACTGCTTTCTTGATCGTGTGCATGGTCTGGAATGAGTTGACAAAAGCAAGTTGATGCTCACGAGTTGTCAACCTGTGGCCGCTTGCGTACACAGCTTTGGGCCCGAAGAAGAAACGAATAAACCCATAAAACTCAGCTGCCTGGTCGGTCTCCCTCAACATACATTACAGAAGCAATAGAACATTTGTAATAAATACTAATAATAAATTACAATTTATATAGAGCATTCCTTCTAGAGTCCGTAGGACTTTACAGCTATTTTTGAAATAAAATGTTCGAATAAAATTTCCTAGTAAAGATAAAATACTAAATCAGTAGATAGGTGATTAAAGAAAAGCTTGTTTGATTAAGAATGTTTTAACACTATTTAAATATGTTAGCGAAGATGGACTTACTTTCTTTCTTTCTTTCTTTCTTTCTTTCTTTCTTTCTTTCTTTCTTTCTTTCCTTTTTTTTTTCTCTTATTTTTATTTTTATTTTATTAATTTTGCCTGGTAAATAGGTACACGGCTTGAAAAATGCCAAAGTAAATACAAGGTAAATAAATACATAATGGTACATGAAAAATACAGGAAAATTAATAACAGGCAGGGAAGCCACAACAGCATCAGCCAATTACTGTGGTCTCGGAAAATTAAAAATAAGTAAAATGAAATTACATTAGGTTATAAACAACAAGTTGCGTATGATGTCAATTTGCGATCAGAGTTACAGCGTGGACAAATTGTCTTCTAAAGGCGAGGGACGTCCGGGTCGAACTGACTGGATGATGATTCGAGGTAGTATTTGTGGAGAACAGACTTACATTGTTAATGGAAAAGAGTTCAAGGGGATAAGCGCAGTAACTTGGAACAATCTGTAGCCATAGGTTTTAAGGCGGTAGCATGGTACTTGAAGAAGTAGTTTGTTGGAGGAGCTAGCAGGTTTATATTGCATCAGAAGTTCAGAGATGTATTGCGGTGCCATGCCATTTAGAGCTTTGTATGTTAGAAGAAGCATTTTGTGCGAGATACGTTGCTTGACTGGTGACCAGTGGAGTTTCTTCAGTACAGGTGTTATGCTGTCAAACTTACGCGTGCATGTGACAAGACGTGCAGCCGCGTTTTGAACGCGTTGAAGTTTATCTATCAGGTTCATGGGTATTCCAGATAGACCAGATGAGGAAAAGACCGTGCCACTAAACCTCACCTTGACCATGTTTGTCTACTACTCCATAAACCATGTAATAGTCTGTTTCATGCAGCTCCTTCATGTATGGTTCTAGAAGTGCGTAACGCTCTTTGCCCATTCTTCTACTCTTTCTTGTTGGATCCAACAATTTGACACTCCACTCTTATGGGTCTTCATTTTGTCTCTCACCTAGCAGCTGGTATCTATATGCTTCTTCAGCAATTCCTCTCAAGAACCGGTCGTATGCTGATCTTTGTCAGATTCTGGGAAATCCAACCAGGACAAGTCTTCAGTGAGTGATAATAGTTTCCTCAGGACAAGATGGGCAACTTTGCTTGGAGATTCTTTTTCCTCTTGTCTTAAAACAGAGTGTGTGGAGAGATAATTGCTTGCCATTTCCTTTTCAACTTGCCTTCCACTTGTTGGGTATTCCATAAGCTTACCATTAAGCCTCTCAAAGGCGAAGCACCAGATACCCGGGTAAGGACCAAGGTCCTTTATGTTCTCCAATATTTGGGTAGCCATATGATACTTTACCGAAACTTCCTATATACAGTACAGTTTATGGAAGCCCTTATGATGTTTCTAGATAATATCTTCCAATTCGTTAACTTCTTCAGTAGAAATAATGTGTAGATATGCCATTTCCGTGGCTTCAGCTAACAGAAGAAAACTCTGGTAATGTTTCTCTGAGATCAAACCATAGAAGCTGGGTCTGCTATATATCAGTATGAAGGTTTTGACTTGCCCTGCCGTGAAACCTGCAAAATGATGCTGGTAGCCTGCCAATATCACTGGGAATTTTAAATGATTTCAGGCGCTTCTTGAACAGAATTGTTTTCTGTTCGGTGACTAAATAATCGGAATCCCTGTTTAGAAGTATTTCAACCTGTTAATTAGCAGTGTAATGCGTCAAGAATCCCATAATATCTCACGAAATCTGTCTGAATATTGTACTCTTCCGGAAGCCTTTGAAAACTCAAAAATTTAATGTTTTCATTCAGAATAAATTGTGCACGCCCTTATCCGCTCGTGAGCTGTGGAAAACCAATTTTTTATCAATACTTATTTTCAAGTTTACCTTATTTTCTCGATTTAATGCCTAGCCCTGATTAAATGCGTACCCCATTTATATGGTTGCTGGGTCAACAAGGCTGAGTTTGCAATTAACACCGTAGACATTAACTTGAGGTCCCGGCGTTTGTTTGGGGTCTGGCGTTTATTTGAACTGATACCAGGAAGTATTATATCAGTTTATTCTGACGTTCAAAGTTATGAAAAAACTTGTTACCGTTATAGTTTATGCCGTTGTTTACGTGCTCTTTCATTTGTCAACGTGAATATATTATGTAGCATGCTATAGTTATGTCCTATGTACGTATATGTATGAACTGTTTGTAGTCATCAATTAAATAAATCAACCTGAAAAATAGAAGAGATTTCCACCCCCTAAATAAATGCTTAGCCCCGATTAGACACCTACCCCATTATATCGCTGGGTTGATAAGGCCGAGTTTTAAATAAATGAAGTGGGCGTCTAATTGAGAAAATACGGTAACCAAATTTGGAGAGAGACGGTATCTGTAACTTTGTTTGTTTTTGCAGCGTGGTGAAATAACTCGAACCATGCCTCGAGTGCTTCTTTGTAAAATGGTTTTCAATGTCAAGATGGAACCTGAGGAAACCTGAGAAAACAAGCCTCCTTTCTTCAGAAACAGTTTCCATTTTGACTTGAGTTTTGGATCGAAATGTTTTTAGAAGCCAGCTTATTTTCAGGGCTTTGTTGAAGGTTATCAGGTCTTACATTTTTAATCCACCCCGCTCGTAATCGTTTATCATTATTGTCCTTTTTACTTTATCTCCTTTGCCGTCCCATAAGAAATTATACAACAATTTGTTTACTTCAATTGCTGTGGAGATTATAAACAAGCTGTCAGCACATCATCCGATCCATTATTACTTTTTAGCTAAGTAAAATTTTTATCCCTCTAAAGTTGTAGTGCGTAGTGCATACCTTGCTAAGTAGCAATTGAAAAATCTAGTGCAAAGACATATATTTCCTCCATTTCGTCTGATTCCGCATGGCTAATCACACTGCAAGGAAACCAGCGTATGCATTGCTTTTGATCCTGCTTTTGGAGCCGCGAAAAGTTTTGTAGGTACCATTTTATACAGATGGATTACGAAAGATGTAGTCTGAAAGGGAGAGAGAGGGAAGGGGTTGAGGAAGAAAATGAAACAAAGTTCATTGCTCGTTAATTATCCAGACTGTGATCTTGACTTGTTGTGGCATGTATAAGTATAGATACCTGGGAGAAGCATAATATCAGCTGGCATGGAAATGCTATCAAACTTTATCGTGATAGGCACAGATGACTGCTGACCTTCTAAATGCAGAACAAAGTTTCTTGTTGGTTTGTTGCCTCTGGTCTTGAGGCGCAACTTCTGGTTTCAGTATCTGGTGCGAGAAGTGACCCAATCGACCCAAGAGTTGGGGCGGAGGCCGGGAGTGCTGGTGCTTCGACCTCTGACATTACACTGAGTGCTGTTGTAGAGTGCTCAAGCAGCTCCGAAAGATTGCCTTCCGTTTACTGTAACTGTGTGAGATGTCAGTTGTGAGAAGGTTGGAGAGTTTCTTGAGCACACAAAAAGACCTCTACTGTGCTTTGTAGAGGTACTGCTGCAGCCAAGTAAATACTCATAGTGCAGAGGCTGGCATCATAGAACCTCAGCTCATTTGCTTTCCAAGGTCGAATCTCATTTGATGAATCAAACAGATGTGACCTTTTCTTTTTCAGTTCTTTCATTTTGGCTTCACATGTGGCTAAAATTTCCATATGAAACTTCGGGCATTGCTTTTTATGAAAAATTGCATCATTTGACCCCATTGTTACTGATAATTGAATTGGGCCGAGTCAAATTTGGAGAAAAATTTTGCATTGTTTGGCCAAAATCATGCGATTGGGGAATTCTTTCAGAATTTGGCCAATTTTTTGAAACTTTGACAAGGGCCCGGTAGCCTTTTAACAATATAGCAGACAAAAAACATTCAATGATTCGCTCATGATATTAATGAAATTTTGAAAAACTGTAATGCGAGCTAATAACACCGCACATAAGGCCACCCCCTTGATCATTGATGTTATGAAAAAGTGATTATCTGTCCGAGGATTAATCCATTTTCGCTAGTACAACTGTAATAATTAAGACAATAAATCTAGATTGGAGCATTACAGTAACCTGGGCCTCTTGAATTAACGGGGTCTTTTAGCATAATTTTACAAAACTCTTTGAAGTGTTTGGAAGTCATCTTCGTTCCTTTTGTTAAATACGTTTAAACTAGTCGTTTCAGCTGGTTCCATAAACCAGTAGCTTTGGACATGCATTCAAGTGCAATGCTTACTCAAGATTACTGGTACAGCTTTACTCAGTCTCTACTTCAAAGTATCTCTAACAAACTTTATACATATACTTAAAATACCTGATACGGGCCAGTAGCCGAAATGTTTTCATAGGATTGTGCATGCAGCAGAAAAGATAACAAATGCGGAACAGCCGTGTTTTGGGCTGACCTATAATAAACTATACTCAAACGAAAATACGGTATGATAGCTTCTGAAAATGTGTGTTTTTATGATAAATTAATGTTACAACACAGAGATTTTGTTCTTTTCAAGTTGACCCTATTCTGAGACTTGGCTCTTTTGGTATTCCTGGGACTAAAGCTACAACTGTGATACTAACCGACACCACTAACTGAGCAACTTAAGACAAATATTTTGGTAATTAGATATGTCACCTGTGACGTGATAGTTTTCACCAGGCCACCATCTTGTATGTGATGACGGCCATTTTAAATTTTTCACTGACGACAGAATATGGTTAAAACTGGTTCGAAACAAATCAAAACAGTTTAGAATGTAATTTCTGATGGAAATCTATGCATTTAGTGCAAAATATGTAAATGCGGAGACTTTATTGTGCAAAAGTAATAGTTTTGCTTGGCCAACCACCGTAAAGTTGATTGCCAAGGCAACAGCCCAATAAACGTTCATGTGCTGACTAATCCAAAATGTTTCTAGAAAAATTTCAAGAAAAGTTGCGAAATGGCACTGCTAAAGACCCAAACATTTTGATGCTATACAGGACTGAAATCAGGGTGGTCACCAAACCCCTCCCCCCCCCCCCCCCCGCAGTC